>FIZR01022193.1:0-112271 GCA_900060175.1 Ferrisia virgata
ATTTTTCTTTTTTCGCTTTCGATATCCTTTTTCTTTTTCATTTTTTTTTTTTTTTTTTCTTCTTTCCAACGTCGAGTCATCGTCGTCGTTGTTGTCGTGTGGCAAAAGGTTGCACCTTGTAAATATTACGCAACGTGCTGATAAATTACGTCGAGCTGGGAGACGAATTTTATTATACCAGTTACGTCTCGACGAGCTTTTGAATAGTGTTGTAAATTATTTATACGCCATCAGTAGAAATGGCTATGTGTATTGGACAGGTAGAAATGAAATTTAGACGTGATTTTCATCTTGGAATAAAACGAATGAAAGATAATTCCGTGATTTATGAGCGTTTCTGGGTGTGCTCGAATTCGTTCGCGAATGTTGATTTTAAGTAAAGGCAAGAAGTACGTTTTGAGGTGAATTTAAGTCAAACGCGGTTTTTAATTTGAATTTCGGAACTACGAGTATACAATTATTTGTCGAGAATTACTAATGTTTATAAATTACTGCGATATTTTTCTTTTCATACTTCTGCAATTTATTATGTAATTATCGTTAGCTTGCGCTACATTATCAGCGAAAACCGTAAATTACCATAAAAATGTCAAATTACGGTTAATAACAGCGTAAAAGTAAAATATTGTAAATTTTATGTAAATTACGGTATAAATGGTAAATCACTGTAAGTTACAGTAAATGATGATGAATTACTGCGATATCAGTAAATAATCGCACTGATGGAAAATTACTGTAAAAAGTGTTAAATGTCTGTAAATAATAATCAATTACCGTACATATGGTAAATTACTGTGAAATCAGTAAATTATTGTAAAAAACGGAGTAACAGTAAAGAATTTTGTAGTTTACGATCCAAACACGAAGAAGGGTTCATCCAGCGATCTTTTTTGAGAACCAAAAAATTGAGCTGCCAAAGTGCAGTTTTAAAATTGTAATCATGCACAAGGGGGGTGTACCCCGAAAAATGTGATTGGGGGACGTGATCCGAACCAAAAAAACTCGACGGATTTGGGTTGAGGTACTTCTTCCAACATCGAATATGTAATTTTTTTCCATTACCCCCTGCAGAGCTGCATTCTTTTATGCATTTTGAACGATTTTTGACAGTTTAAGAGCTCTCTTGTCCAAAATATAGGTGAGAACCAGAAAATACTCGTTAATTTTGTATAATGAAACTATTTAAAGTCAATTCCGCAAGAATTGCCGAAAAATTACAGCACAGTGCGAAATAGTGAAAATAAACAGGTTGATCACCCTCCCCCCCCCTTTCAAAACAACATTAAGCCATGGAATATTTGCTCAAAAGTAGCGATGTGATGTATCAAATTAAGTCAAAATTTCGCGCTGAATCCGAAAATAATAATTTTTGATTTCGTCCTCCTTCGATGCAGTTCTACCCCGAAAGTTGAATTTGAGGGGAAAACTGAAAAAGTGACGTTCAAAAATCGTTACCATTTTCGAACTCAGCGTGAAATATTAAGCCATTTTGGTACGCCGCATTGCTGTTTTTTAATGAATGTTTTTATTATAATTTGACAGGGGTTGATGGAATAGGAATTGAAAATTAGTTTGGGGTGGAATTCCATCGAGGTGTGTCAAAATCCAATGTAATGATGATTTTAGTATCCGGTACGAAATTTTGACTTATTTTGATACATCACATCGCTATTTTTGAGCAAGTATTTCATGGCTTAATTCTGATGGGGAAAATAGGGTAATCAACCTGTTTATTCTCATTACTTCGCATTGTGCAAGAATTTTTCGCCCATCTTTGCGGGAATCGACTTTAAATGGCTTCATTCCACAAAATTAACGAGTGTTTTTTGGTTCGCATCTGCATTTTGGATAAGAGAACTGTTTTACTGTCAAAAATCGTCCAAAATGCAAAAAAATTGCACTTACAGTGCAATAGAATGCAGTTATGTGGGGTGCAACGGAAAAAAATTACGTATTCGATATCGCAGGAACTACCTCAATCCAAATCCATTTGGTTCAGATCATGTCCCCCAAATCACATTTTTAGGGGTCCGCCCCCCATTGTTGAAACTGCACTTTTTCAAATAAGGCGGATAGTATCGACATTTTGACAGCTCAATTTTTTGGTTCTCAAACAGGAAAGCTGAATTCGATTTCTAGAGCACTTTTTGGTGTTTGGATTGTAGACTATGTGAGTAATAGGTAAATTACTGAAATAATTATGAGTTACTGTAAGTAACAGTAAATGACAGTAAATTACTGTGAAAATGGCGCATTACTGTGAAGTCGTTAAATTATTGTAAATAACGAACTAACAGTAAAGAATTGTATGTAATAGGTAAATTACTGAAATAATGATAATTCACTGTAAAAAATGGTAAATTTCTTTAAAAAACAGTACATTACTGTAATAACGATGAATTACTGTATGTAATAGTAAATAACGCTAATTTACTGCAATAACAGTTCACTACTGAAATAATGGTAAATTACACTGTAAATGGTAAATCGCTACAGTAACAGTAACGTATTGTAAATAATGACAAATTATTGCAATTAACAATGATTCATCATAAAATGGTAAATTACCATAAAAACCGTAAATTACCACAAAAATGGTGAATTACGTCAAAAATGGAAAATCACAGTCAGTACTGGTAGATTACCACAAACAACAGTAAATTATGATATATGCCTTCTTTCAATTTCGGGGTTTGATGTAATTGATTTCGAAGATATCTATAGACATCTCCGGAATACCCTCTGTTCCATCTCAGGAAAAATAAAGGATCCCTAAGTTCATGATTCAGACTGATATACTCTTTTGGTTCACCTGATCTCGTGGTGAGCAGGAATAGGGTTGCCAAATCGTTTACCCTTGCCATCTTAAAAAGTTGGTCAATAGGTTCCCAAAATAGGAGGAAATAATATTCGTATACTTTTAACTGAAAAAAGTAAACGTTGATAAATATTTTTGTATTTTTATTTTTAATTAGTGGCCGGGAAGGAAGAATATCAGGCCTTAGGAAAGACCGTTTGTTGAAGGAGAAAAAATGAGATTAATTGAAGGGTAGAGGGACAGTATAGAAATATGTGGAAGAGTTTGAAGGGAAGGGGGGTGAAGATTTGGATGATGTCGATTGTCCAAAACCGATATACTCTCGGTGGTCACCGTAACATGGAAGTGATGATAGGGGATAAATGTGAACTGGAAAAACAGCACCTACAACAATGTTGACTTAAATTCTATGAAGGCAAAGAAGAACGAAGAAATGATTAGAAAAATCACTAAAAAAATGTTTAAAAAAATTAAAAATTTCAGAACTCGCACTTTGGATTTAAACGTAGTGGCGGACTGATATGCATTATGCATTCCATAACTGGATCGATATGGGCTCCATGTCTTCAGGAACAAAATAAGACGAACAGCTGAAATCGCAATTTCAATCAATCGATATTCGCTATAAATTCTCGATGTAATATGTATATTAAGATACTCGAAACAACTTCAACATATACAGCACACCTACCTTACACCTACCTCATAATTTCAACAATATCTTGACAAAAGGCAAGAAAACATTTTGAAAAATTTATACGAAATCATTACGAAAAATAGTACAAATGGAAATTTCTTCGCGCATTTATCATACCTCTAACATTTGTAGTAAAAACAACAACAACAACAACAACAGCAACAACAACAGTAGAAAAACCATTCTTACCTTGAATTTTACAACCACTAACGATTAAATTACAACTTGAATAATTCGTAAATACAATACGTGGGAAGTCGAGCGAGGTGGCTGACGACGAAGGGTAAGACAAATGAAAAAAAGATTATTCGACCAATCGATACAATTATGCGGAATATTTGATACGTAGCGTAGGTACCTTTACGGTGCAGTGTGTAAGTAAAGTTATGGGTGGAAAAATTTCAAAGCTCGAGTTGAATTTCGCGATTCGATGACGCGTGAATTTCTTTTTCAACGTCATTACCTGTACGTATAGACCGTATGAATACGTCATTAACGGGTTTAAAAACAATCATCTACGTATTCGCATAATCAAATTATTCAACCGTCATATCTGATATGTATATATATATATATATGTACATACATTTCGAATGGAATACCAACCAAGACCAACGTATTGCGTAAAATATACAAGACGACGTAATAATTGAAACAAGCGTACAAAGAAGAATAGGGATATATTTGTACTCTGGTAAACCGTAGCAATTGAAATGAACCTTCGTAGGCGTTAAATAGGTATACGTAATAATAATTACGTTGTACCGGGCTACCCAGGCTACCCCGTCATAAATTCAAAAGTTAACAATCATTCGACAACGCACACTACCCCCCCTCCCCTCGCACCACTATTCCTCTAGCACCTATCGCTATCGGTGATGACGTGAGCGAAACCTTGTTAACCATTACATAAATTTTTGCTCCGACACGACGTCCGACCGTCACTATGTACTTACATAGAATCGTATCGAACATCTTTCTCGTTCGCGATCGACCCTCACACAGCTCACACAAAACCCCAGGTACGAATAGGTATAATTTCATTGTAGGCGCGATGGAGACGATGACGACGATCTGACATTATTTAATGAACTATACCGGTGGCCCAGAAACGTGCCGAGAAACAGTAAATTTCGTTCGCCCTGCCGTCAACAACGACGATGACGCGATGTGAAAATTATATCGCCCGAAACGAAGCAAAATTTCGCATGTTTTTTTGTTTCCTTCTTTCCCTTCCCCCCGCCCCCTCCTCCGCCGCCGCCGCCGCCCTACACTATCTCGTAAAGTAAAAGGAAAACAAAAAGAACGAATGATATGAAAACCGTTCAAACGTTAAGGAATCAGTTCTTGTCGACGATGACCTTCCATAAACAGCTCTACGATACCAAGTGTCAAAAATTTTAAATAACGAATTGTGCAAAAAATATATATATATGTATCTATACTCGTATAGAAAATAAATGTTACATCTTTTAACGTTGCATCGCGAAATGAAAATTGATGAGGAAAATACGTTCGAAAATGGAAGTACTCGTATTACCAACGATAAACATGAAACGAACGCGCATGGGGGAAAAAAAATTCCAACAAAACAATTATCCGTATGTACGTAAAAAACCTCTCTCATACTTTCCATTACTATTTCACGCAACTTTCGAAAAAATCCCATTATTGTATTAAGTATTTGCCAAACTTCTCGGTGGAAAAATTTCATTTCGAACTTTTTACCTCTTATGATGACGGAAAGTTCTTCGAATCCGATATTGCGTAAAAATATAAGTTTAAAAAATGAAATTTAAAAAGTGTAATAAAGATTTTTTGCTATTTAAAAAAAAAAAAATTTTGTAAAACTAATTTTCTAGGAGGGTTGTGATTTTCTACGTCAATTATTGCCACAACTAGTATTTATAATGTGGTTTAGAAAGAGGGTGGGGTAAATTCGAAGAACAGCGAAAAAACACCTAAAAAAGGAAAGTTAGGTAATCCATGGCTGAGCAGTGATGAAGTAAAATAGTGCTGAAAAGTCAAAATCCTCAAAAGGAACATCCAAGAGCCGTACTAAACTATCAAGGGGAGAAATGTGCAGAACAAACTACTCGAAAAAACAGCCAAAACTACTTATTACGGGCTAGGACTGTGAGCGAGTGAAATGTAGCTGAAAAGTTGAGCATTCTAGCGTCCTTACTAGCGTGAGCCAATTTTTTTTTTTTTTTTTTTTTTTTTTTTGGAAATCTGCAAAAGAAGTTTTAATAGTTGCAAAATGACCTCAAAATGATGACTTAAACATTTCAGCTCCCTAACTTAGTTTTTTAAACTTGCAAAACTCACCTGAAGTTTAAATCGAATAATTATAAATTTTTTAGTCCATTTTTTCCAATGGAATTATTTTACAAAGCTTATAATTTGAACTCAAAATGATCATTGTTGAAAATTTTTTGTAATTTCTCTTTTTTTTCGAGGGTTTTTAAAAAATAGAATTTTTTTCGTTTTTTTACGAATTTCTGAAAAACTAGGAAAGAAATTTTTTTGAGAAGCCCCTCCCCCCCCCCCACCCGTGAAATGAATCTAGGACATCAATTTTAAATGATTCAGTGTAATTTTTCATTTTCATCCCCCTCCCTAACTCACTGACAATTTTTCAGGGTCACTTAAAAAAGATCTTTTTTTACGTATTTTAAAATAAATTTGTTAAGAATTAAGAAAATGATTTTTCGAAAATAATTTCATCCCAAGGGACGCATAATCAATTATCATACATTTTGGACTATTAAAGGCAATTTTAATTTTTTTACTCTTTTTTTTTTGAACTATTTATACTGCTTTTTTGTATACTGAAATACCAATTGAGAACCTCTGAAAAAGGCAAAAATGGGGAAAATAGATCTTGAATGGACGAAGATAAGTGTACTCGATCTATTTTATTGAGAATTTAGTGAAAAAATTTTAATGATGAGAAAGCATTCTTGAAAAAACATGAAAAAAGCATTATTTAAGCTTTCCTGAGCCATTGAGGATAAAATTGAAATTTTGGGCTTGACTGAATTTCATCACCGACCTAAATCTACCGTTTCAATCGGACCGATTTACGTCGGTGTCGAGCCAAGTAAATGATTTTTGGTTTCAAGAGAACAAAAATAAATACCTGACACGGTCAAAAATCGTCTCGATGGTCTTTTACGACCACAAAATGGATTTTGTTGATATTCCCTCCTCCTCTCCTCCATTCCTTCGACGTTATTTGATCGTCTGAAATAGTCAGATTTTCGTGAAATACATATTACAATTATGAGATTTGATAGCGATGCTTTTTTCCTAATCAGCATTGCGGGTAGGAAGGACTCAATGGAGCTAAAAAGTCGAAACCCCAAAAAAAGGCACATCAAGCGTCTCTACAGAGGAGATATACCTAATTTCAACTTCATAACCCAATTAGGAGGGGAATTATACGAGGAATAAACTCTAAAAATTAGAAAAATCGATCAAAAAACTACATATTTGGAGCTGTGAAGTGCTGTAATGGGACTGAAAAGTCGAGACCTGTACATACCTATTTTAAAGTTTCTAGTTTAACTTGGAGGGGAGTTATGCGAGGAACAAACTCAAAAAACTCCAAAAATGAAAAAAGGGATCAATAAACCACTTTTTTGGGAATGTGAGGAAGTATAATGGAGCTGAAAAGTTGGAACCCCCAAATGGCACATCTAAGGCTTCAACAACTTCTTAGTTCAATTTGGTGTGGAGATAGGGGAGGAGCAGTTCTTTAATAGCCTGGTTTTCATTGATAATATGACATAGAAAATCAGGCTAAAAATCTGAAATGTAATTACGCCCATCTCATAAGCAGTATGCACAATTGCACATCGTACATATTATCTAACTGACCCAGACTTACCAATTACTTAACCATATTGCATTATAACTCTACATACGAAAACTCTTCTGCATTTTACGCAAAGGTATGGATCCTTTGTAGCAGCTCTCGCACTCGAGTATATTACATCTTATATTGTCGACTTTTCTGTATGCTACAAACGTAATTATACCGTCTTGTCTAATTTACCAACTTCCATTCTTCGTTTTAAATTAATTATCATAGTTAAAAGTAGGCACTAAACAGCTACATAGGTATAGGTATATAGGTAGATGGACGGGTGAGTAAATTAACCATTCCTTTTCAATTACATACCAGTATATCCTCCCATCATTTTACAGAGCAATAGGTGAGAGGTGACGATGACGTGTGGACGTAAAAAGAAACATCGGCTAATTAATTTCCCTACATTGAATGTGACGACAAGCGCTACGAAAACGATGAGCGACGACCCGAAATTACAATCGAATTGCCATAGCCGATATTATTCGACGACGCTAATTACTTGCTGTTGTATATAAATGTACTGCACAGTACATCCTAGCTACACATGTACAAGTGAGTACTTTCGAATAGTTCACGAGAGAACTGTCGTTTAATAAAAAAAGAAGAAAATTACCCTACTGTCGCTCACCCCATCTTGTCAAACGTCATCCACCATTTCACCCTTCTAACACGATATATACAGCAGAAGTATCTCGCTTTTTCCTCGGTATTGTGATATTACCTTTCCGTCTTCTTATTGCTAGATACGAAGGGTACGAATCATTTGTGTACTGCCCGATGTGTACATATCTACGAAAATATCACCTACTTACATAACGTTATCGCGATTGGAAATCCAAATCGGTTAATTAGAATTCCCTAAATTTTGCTATTAAAATGATTGTGTACTAATATAAAGATAACATTAAAATTTTTAAAATCTGAATTATCACGGAATAGAAGGAAATCTTTATCAAAATAACGCGTACAAAATTTTGTGAAATTGGCTGATGCATTGAAGTGGTGCAAAAAAATCATCCAGAAACTATAAAGTGGACATCACAATACAGGGTGTTCCGTTTTGATAGTACTACCTTCATACCATAAGTAGAGCAACACAAGTTGAACCCATGTAGAATGGGTTGCCTGTCCAAAACATTGCAGGGACTATGCTGTAGGCATTTGAATTTTTAATTTTCAAAAAAATTCCAGTTTACGCCAAAATGTTACAAATTTAATGTAGTATTTCGGATAAAAAAATTAGGTTTATAGTTCGTGAAATATGACGAATTAAATGTAAAAAAATGTTTGAAAAATTAAAAAAAAAATCGTTCTTAGCATTTTAAATAGACCCTTTACCACTTGACATAAATAAATTTTACCCAACTTGTTTCGATATTTCGATATTCTGGATTAAAACTGTTTTGTTGAAATTTTTTCCCACAGCTTTTCAATAAGATACGAACAAAAATTTTCAAAATTTCCAAACATTTTTTTACATTTAATTGGTCATTTTTCACGAACCACATCACCTACGTCACTATTTTTTTTTTCACCCGAAATACTACATTGTATTTGACATATTTTGGTGTAAACTAAACATCTTTACCATTTTTAGTTTCTAAATTGAAATTTTTTTTAAATTATTAATTCAAATGCGTACAGTACAGCCTCCTTGATGTTTTGGATAGGCAATTCATGCTACATGAGGGCAACTTAAGTTGCTCTACTTGCGGTATGAAGGCGGTACTATTGAGACGGAGCACCCTGTATGCTTTCAAAACGAATTGTCATGCTCTTCAAGTCGTTATGTAATGCGATTGTTGTAAAAATAATTCGAGTTATGGTGTTTTCTTTTTAATGAATAGAATTTTTAGATATGAATTAATTTTTGAATTGTTGAATTTTTCTTATGAGTGAATTGAAAAAAAATTGAAAATTTGAAAATTTGAAATGAGTGTATTGTGTCTTATTAAGTTTATGTGAAAAAAATTAAAAACATACTCGTTTTAACCTAATTCAGCTCATGGAGAGCTGAGAAAACATGCCAGAAATGGGTAAGTATGTGATGTGAAATCTCCATTAACACCCTTTCAGAAATTTAAGACTTTTTTACTGTAGGTAAATACGTTACTTGCGTATTCATGTTTTGTATCTACTCGGTTTCTTAATTGTGTGCTGTCTGCCTTGAACTGTCATGAATCCCTATACCTACTTACTTCCATCCATCCTTAATTCATATCTCAGTTATGTTTATTCCAAGTACACTTATCTAACCAGGGAATACCACATATTTAAGAAATGGCCTCATCAATGAGCACGACCACAAAGGAGAAATGCCACTCTCACTCCCAACGTCCGGAAGCTGCAATCTTCCTGCCAAAGAAACCGTACACCTGGTGCCAAACTACTCAACAATCCTCCAAACATGTCAATTGTTCAATGACATTTTGAAAATTTTTCTACAATTTCATACTTATGTCGAAAAAGAAAAATTAATGTTTTTCGATGATTTTTTGTAGTTTTGAACTGTGAAATGCCTTTTGAAAAATTTTTCAATATTTTTACATGATTTATGAATTGTAAAATACTATTTCGAATTATCTTTAATTTTTTTATCGATTGAAAGCGTACAATTTACGTTTTTTAAATTTATTTACGTATTTTTGATGATTTTTTTTCTCATTTTTTAAGCTGTAAATTCACATTTTGAGCGAAATTTTTCGTCAGTTTTCAACTTGGAACCAATAAACTAACGCTTAATGGATTTTTCAACTTTTGCGTTTTTTTTTATTTTTACTTTTATTTTTTTTTTTTACATAAAATGATATGATTTTTTTTTTATCATTTTACATTCTGCATACATGAAACTCACATCGTATTGTACAACAAAATGGCTGAAGAGGGGAAGTGGGTAAGGTAACAATGTCTTGGAATTCAATAGACTGCTCGTAAGACAGACGATATGAAAAAACCCTTAAAAAATTGTACTTTTTGGGCCCTTCGAAAAATTTGAAACGTACGTAAAGGTCAAAGATGCAACCTACAATATGAGCTTATTTCTCGAACCCTTTCGTTCGCACTGCATAATTATCACTCCAATGTTTAAAAAGGGCGAATATGTCTTGAATGGGTTTAAATAATAATTCATTAAAAGCAAGTGCGCTTATTGTGCCTATTCTTTTTATTGTTGTTGTTGTTGCTGCTGTTTTTTTTAATGAAGAAAATCCTAATAAAAATGAGAGAAAAAAATATAGGAAACGAGGTACAAAGGAAACGGTAGGTACCTACACCTACCTTAAAATTAATCACCACCATTATAGAAAAGAATTTTCATTTGACTAGAAACTTTTCAACCGCACGCTAATTACGAATACGTGGTTGTTGCGGCTTCGGTTTAAAAATAGAGCGAAACCAAAAGGCAGCTCGGCGGCGTATTAGTAGCAGAATTATTTTCTGCATTGTACATAGTTCGCGTATTGTAAGTACTTACGTCGGTAACTCGGTATAGCTATGGTATAGCAAAATAAAGTTGAAGGAAATAAAATGCAAATAAGTGGAGACCTCCGACCTAAGCTACCCTACAATGCGGTGGAGCGATGAACTACTGATAGCGAGTGGAGAGGCGAAAACAGAAAAGAAGCAGGGTTGGGAGAAAACTAGAGTGTTTTTCTTGGAATATACGCGTCTGTCTGTAGACATCGGTGACATTTAAAAGCAAACATTTACATAATATTTGCAGGCGTAATCCTCGTCATTTGAAAGCACCAAAACGACAGTCGAGTCGATTCGATTTGACTTTAGAGAAAGGTGTGGGGGTATTTTTAATTTTTTTTTTTTTTTTTTTTTTTTTGCAGTCTCATACGTTTGTCGTGTTTTGTCCTCGCATTATTATTATTATTATTATTAACACATACTACGGTGTGATGACTTGATTCGACTCGACATGTTCGATTAAAATTAGAAAAAAAAAATGCGTCGCAATGCGTTGCTTTTTGAGTCGGATTTTCGTAGAATGATGCGAGATAGACGAATTATTTCACTTATGAGGGAGGGGAAGAAATGAAGCGTTATGCGATGCATTCTCTCGATCAGAAATCCCCAAAAAGCACATTCAAGATCCCTACTAAATCTGCGTACCGAATTACAACATCTTACCTCAATTTAGCGGAGAGAAGTGGGGGGAACAAAGTCGAAAAATAAAGATATCTGTTTAAAATCTACTTTTTTGGCGATGCAAGGAAGGACAATGGAATTGAAACGTTGAAATTTCCGAAAGCCCTTGGGCGCCTACTAAACCTATAATCAAAGTTTCAACCCGTTGGCTCAATTTGCTCGGAAGACATGTCTGGAACTGACTTTTTTAAAGGTCAAAAAAGGAACTCTTCCTCATATCATCCTTTCGAATTGATGTAGGATGCGGATTTTTGCTTAAATTCTGTACAATATTCAGTTTTCTATCCATTGGTTTGGAAAATATCAATTTTTGCAATATAAGCTCCTTAGAAGCCCCTCCCCCTTATTTGGACATAGCTAAACTTTGGCCCAAGGTCATCCCTACTCATATATATTAAAACCGCAGCCAATCTAAGCGAGTTGCTTTCAGTGGTCGTGTAAAAAAAATCTGAAAAAAAGTATAATGAATGGATCGTTTTACGCTTGTTTTAACTAATCGATATTAAATATAAGATCTCAAAACCGGGGAGGGGAGGGGGGTCAATTTTGGTCAAAATCCGAAGAAATGATAAAAAGAGGAATGGCGCGTTGATTCCTACTAATTCGAGAACGCTGAGTTTCAGTATCGGCTTATTTATGAGTGAGGCGGGGAGGGGATATTGACAAAATTCGTTCTGATGTCCTAGAAGACCGTTACCACCATTTCGGAGCATGTAATATTTTTATTTTCTCCTCCAAAGACAAAAATTATTTACTCTGTTCGACACTGACCAAAATGGCTTCAATTCGATCAATAGGCTCAGTTTGGTGACGGATTAGATACATATGGGTGGGGCGGATCCTGGCTTAAAATTCATTTGTGCCCAAATTTGGGGGAGGGGGTGCTCAGGGGTCAAAATCTGCGAAAAATATTTTTTTTTTCGAACCATTGATAGAGAATCCAAAGCTGTGTAATATACCTAAAAATCAGTTTTATGAGTCAATTAGGAGCAGTGATATGGGGGTTCCACCCTTTTTGACCTTGAAAATAGACAGTTCTTACCCTACCGTCTCTCCAAATTGAGATTTAGTGTAGGTCCTAGATGTGTGTTTTGCTGGTGTCAACTTTTTAGCCCCATTACACTTGGTCACAACCCTAAAAAGTTGTTTTTTTTTATCAGTTTTTCTTATTTTTTGAGCTTGTTTCTCGCATCCCTCTCTCCTGCTCCCTCCAAATTGGAAGTTGAAATTAGATATGTAGATTTAGTATAGGTCCTAAATGTGCGTCCAATAAACACACCTCACCAAGTTAAGCTTGGAAATGAGGACCGCCGAAAAAAAAAAAAAAGATTTAGTATAGGTTCTAAATGTGCGTTTTGACGGTGTCGGCTTCTTAGGTCCATATTTGACCCTCACCCCCCGCCCACACACCACCCTTCCTTTACCAATGATTAGGATGAACGCATCCCGAAGCGATACCATATTGAGTGGGCTGGTGGGGGTGTTTACAGGGACCAGTAATCAAACTCAGCATCCTTGAATTAGAAATCGATACGTCACTTGACCTTTTCCATATTATAAAATTAAGAACAAAGTTGAGAACCCCTGTGCCCCCAGAGCTGCTGAGATCTCATCTTCAGAGTTGATTGGCTAAAGCAAATGTAAAAAGTTTTTTTTCATGATAGTTTTTTCAGACTTTTAAATGGTACCTTTCATCCTTTATACTCATCGTGAAAAATTGAGCTTTCATCTCAGAAGATCAACTTTGAGTTTTCAAAATTTTGATAGACTCATCTTAAGCATAGCCAATCTCGACGTATTAGCATTCAACATTGAGCTGTTCGACAAAATACTGCGATTGAGTCGCCTATCACCCCCTGACACCCGGATGGTCAAAGTCAAAATGATGACCGTCGAGGGAAACTAGCAAAAAAGTTTTGAGCGAAATCGAAAGACCCAAGTTTTTTTTGAGTCGTTTTGACATGAAGTAGCTCATTGCCTTTTGCCAAATTTTGGTCGGATCGACCCTACTAAATAATTTTTTGGTTTTAGGAGGGGGTGAGGGGGGGTTGAGTGAGAAATTGAAAATAAAAAACAAAAAGAAATTATATATTTTGGGATGAATACCGAACGTGGGCAAAAATTGCCTCATTCTGCAATAGCCTAGTTTTCTTTGACAATATAGCATAAAAAATTCGCCAAAAAAAATTAATTCCCAGCGATGTGTACAATTTTATAATTTTTTTTTACAATATGAGGGTGGTGATCGAATGGTTTGGAAGGGTACCGTTTGTGAGTGTGGGTGACTTGTACGAAAAAGGGGTTTTTCACATACCTTTGCCACTATTTCTCTCACCCTTGCTCGTTCTGTCATTTCGATTGTGCGATGTGGTAAAAAAAATAAAAAAGGTGTACATTTTACGTGCATATATAAAGCAAAGTCTATGAAATTTTAATACGAGTGTACGAAGCGTGCGAATGGTGCGGGGTATTTTATATTTACTCTCGGCCTTTGGCTGATTTATCAACTCTGTTGATTTACTCCTGTGTTTTTTTGACATGTTCTTCAGTTCGAAGTAAAGGTAGGTAAAAGAGAACAACCAACGTGTCGTGTCGCATCGAGTCGAACGTATAATTAAATCGAACGTTAGTTTCAAACGATCTCTTTTTTTTTTTCAACGTGGTACCTATTTTCCTAGCCATGCAGTCGATATGCTTTTTGCTGCTGGAATTCGATATTTCGAAAACTTTACTGTGATATTGTGAAAGTTCTGACGGCAGTGGCGGGGGTAAACTGCTATGAGAGGTTGTACAAAAAATTATTATTTTCATCTATCTCTTCGTATTGTATGTTGCGAAGCGTTTGTACGTAGATGTATGTAGGTGGTTGCTTGGAAAAGGGGTTAAAAAAATGAGGTATTTGATACAACAGCTGTAAAAAAAAAAAAAAAAAATACTGACAGATATACCGACAAGAAATTTACAGCAGGCAAAGAGGAGAACTCTGACACATGCGAGCGAAAAGTAAATTGAATTTATCAACGTGTCGACAAAATACTACCAGCATATTGCTATCTGACGATATTATCGAGATAAGACAGGTATACATAGCCATATGCGAACATTATGGGATACTTTGTAATACCCTAGAAAACAAAAATTACACATCGGTGCCTGAAATTTTGGAAGAAAAAAATGAAAAAAAAATCAGACGACTACAAATTAAAAATTTCGTCGTCGTGAACGTGTGTAGGCATAGGCAATGAAAAAATGGGTTTTCTGGGTAGCGAGTAAGATACTTCATTACACCCCAGAGGCGAAAATGAGGAAAAAAGTACGTCGAAAATAATCTCAACGAAATTCTATTCCCGATAGAATTCCATTTGTAAAGTTTGTTTTTTCCTTATTTATGCCATTAAAGGATAGGGGAAAAAAATCACCCCGGGGGTTGTGAGATTTACACTTACGGAATTATGCATGAAAATACATACGACAAATACTTGCTCGCGAAAGAAAAAAGCATCCGAGATTATTATCTGCGTATTCGTATTGCTAAAGATAGGTATGTTTCGAGCTCGTTCAATTCGAGCATATTTTACTGGTACGGGTCAGCTAACATTTATATGCGATTAGATTTATTCTTTTTTTTTTTTTCGTAATTTAAAATGACGACGAACCAAGCTGAGTGAAAGGTTTCATTTTGCTCGCTATTAGAATATGAAAAGGGTCCGCTTAGTTACGTGATTTTTTGAACTGGAACAACGAATTTCTCTAGTACTGTGTGCGAATAAATGATTAAATTCGCGTAGGACTCTAAGCCTAGAGGGTGAATTTCGATGAGATTGCTCCATGTATTCGATATTTTAATGTGATTTCTAGCTGATGTTCATTAAAGGCTCGAATATGTTCGAGTAAAAAGAACTAAATTGTAGAAAGATGCTCCCATAAATTTCCAAAAGGGTATTGGCTGATAAGATAGACCATCTGTAGCAGAACTGGAATTTGAAACTGACCGATGAAATTTGATCCTTTTGGGCTGAAAACATTACAGTATAAATTTTAGATCTTTGCTCTTTTTGTGCCCTTGTTTGTGTGAAGTTTCTGAGGAGCAATTTGAAGAAATTTTAATTCATATATTTATCTAGTTCCTATCTAAAATGTGATATTTTTTTTAAGAATTTTGAAAATAAGGGAAAATCTTAAAATACTCTAAAACTTATTTTGTCATCATGTTTTTGGCTCACAAAATATTTGTTTTTAGTCGAAAACTTTTTTTCATAGTGTATGCCACTAAATGCTTGTTTATGCACCACGTACCGCATTTTCATTTCATTTCGATTCTTTTTTGTAATTTTCAGTAAGACCCCGAAATACTCAGTAATATCCATAAATACGAGGTAGTAATGGTAAACAGGTGGTAATAACGGTAAATTTAGAGTAATGATCGTAAATACAATGTAATAACGGGAAATATTGCCAATAAGGTAAATTAGGAATAATATGACTGTAGATATAAATTAACTATAAATACAGCATAATGACTGTAAATACGTGCAAATTACAATAAATACGGGGCAATAACCATTAATACGAGGTAATAACTGTAAATACGTGGTAATACGCGGTAATAACCGTAAGTACGAGTAATGATTGTAAAAACGAAGAAATTACCATAAATATAAGATATGATTTGTAAATACGTGGTAATAACCGTAATGCGGGGTAATAAATGAAAAAAATTAAAAAATCGTAGATATAACGACAAATTCATTTTTCTTTGCCAGGTTTTTCATGTCATATCATTAATGAAAACCAGAATATTATGAACTATCAACCTAAGTTAGGTGAGGGGGTGGGTGGTGGTGGTTATTCACGAAATCCGTTTTGTGGTCTTGGATAACCATTGAGGTTATTGTTATATATGTTACATATTCATTGAACTTTATTATTTTTTTTTATTATATCAAGCAAATCCGTTTTGAAGTTCAGGCGATTTCCTCCGTTCCCTCCTCCCCTCCTGGAAACCAAAAATTATTTAATCAGCACTATACCGACCAAAATCGATCAAAATTGGGAAATAAGATTAGATTGACGGCGGATTTGATATTCTGGAGTGGAGATGTCCTCGAGTTAAAATTCAGTAATGCCTAAATTTATGGAAGGGGGTGCTGAGGGGATAAAATCTCAAAAATTGTTTCTTTTTGATCTAATCAATAGATAATACGAAGTTGTGTAACTTGTAGCATATCTAAAAATCAGTCTTATAGGTCAATTAGGAGGGAGATATGAGGGTTTTCCCTCCTTTTGACCGTGCAAATGGTCTGTTCCTCTTCTATCTTCCCTCCTAATTGAGCTAGAAAGTTGAAATTCGGTATATAGACTTGGTAAGGGTCATCGATGTATCTTTTGGAGGTTTCGACTTTTCAGATGCATTGTGCCTTCCTGACAGCTCCGAAAATGTGGTTTTTTGGGCAGGTTTTCTTATATTCTAAGTTTGTTTCTCGCGTAATTTTACTCGCCTTCAAATTGTGCTAGCAGGTTGAAATTTGGTATGTAGATGGTGAAAGCTCTAGGTGTGCATTTTGTGAGTCTTGACTTTTCAGTCCTATTGTACCGCCTCATAACCCCGAAAAAGTTGTTTTTTTTATCGGTTTTTCTTATTTTTTGAGTTTGTCCCTCGCATACCTCCCTCCCAAATTGGGCTAGGAAGTTGAAATTTGGTATGTAGATTTAGCATAGGTCCTAGATGTGCCTTTTGGCAGTGTCGACTTCGTAGCTCCATTGCATCCTTCCCACCCTTTTACCACTAATTGGGAAAAAAGCATTGAGCTATTTACGGTTTTCAATTCACACAATAATGTTTCACGAAAATCAAGCTGAAAGTTCGCGATGCTTTTTTTTTTTTTCTAAAACAAAAAGTTATTTATTCAGCTTGACATCGACCAAAATCGATTAAATTTAGTATGCACAATACGCAGTAGGTTTAGGACTGGTTGCGGGTTTGACAAATATGAGTAGGGATAAATCTTGGGTCAAATTTCAGTTATACCCTTCCTTAGGGGGAGGTGGTGCTAATGGGCTAAAATTGCAAAAATGATTCGTTTTCAAACCTATCGATAGGTAATCAAGTTATAACGTATCCAAAAATTAGCCTCTTACGTCTGTTATTGAAATTCCCCCTCCCCCTTTTGACCTTTAAAAATACTGGTTTCTCGCAAATTTTCCTTCCAAATCCTGCTTACTAGATTTAGTAAACGTTCTTGATACGTATTTTTTGGAATTTCTATTTTCCAATCCCATTTCACCCCTTCACAGACTCAAAAAAGCAGTTTTCTGAATGGTTTGTATCATTTTTTGAAATTACTTGTCGCAAATTCACCTCCCTTATTTGAGGTATGGGGGTGAAATTTGGTGTGTAGATTCAGTGAAGGTGCTAGATGTGCCCTTTGCGAGTTCCGACTTTTCAGCCCCAGCGCATCCTCTCACAGCACGAACGAGTAGTTTTTTTGGTCGTTTTTTCTCATAATTTAAGTTCGTCCATTTTCCTCCCTACATCTCCCTTCAAAATTAAGATAGAATAATTCCAGGTATCTCCTTTACTTTACGAGAATTGGCCTTAAAAAATAACGCATTACGATGGTTTTTTTTTGCTTCATTTCTAGTAATTTTCCATTTTATCTCTCACTTATCTCAGCCAACTATAGACTTGGTATATTTGATATCTATTCGAAATGCGTAGATTTTTATCTGCAGTATAGAATATATGTATGCCTATTTGACAACGATTTCAATCACAGTGAAATTTTCTCCACAATTATTTGTTTAGATGGTTTCGATGTTTTGAATAGGAGCTTGGTAAAAATAATAAAATCCAAACGACGCGACGGTAAAATTTGCATATAATTTAAGCTATATACATAAAACGACGGGTACGGTACGCGATGGCGCAACTTTCCCCGAAAGTTTGCAGCATACGTCAAAATTAATTTTTCCTTCGTTTCGACCTTCTTTGCCATGCTATATTTTCGATCGTTATAGTCGAGGTGCTAAAACGCACTCTTAGTTTTTTGGCGTCGACTCAGCAATCGAGTAATTTGATTTGTCTTGATGGGTTCATCGTTGCTGGCGTTAGTACTCTCAGCAATTGCTTGGTGATGAGGTCCTCTCTGGGTAAAAGCTCGGAATCGAGGCAGCGACCAAAAATATTGATAACGATGTGCACACGCCCTGAACTTACACCGTGAACGTACTACATTTAACTTGGCAATCGCAATTCGAGCAATTTTTCGGATTCATATCGTGATACAATTGTAAATCATTTTCGATGGCTAGTTTAGCGTCGTAATTGGGTACGGCGAATAAGGTGCTATTATTCTCGTTCGTGTGGGTGAGGTAGCCAATTTCGAAGGTGTATTTGTAGAACATTTTTACGTGACGTTGTTCGATACCTCGGTACTGTCGTTCTCGAAGTTTAACAAACTCTTCCAGAGCGTCGGGTGCGAATAATTTGTTAAATCGGGCTACGAACGTGTTTTTCACAATAAGATGGATAAGTTTGGCGCGATATTCGGCGCTGAGAAGGAAATTGGTAATGCGACCGGGTTCTTCGCTTTCGGCCCAGTAACGTTGGAATATGTCGGTTTTATTCGGATCGTTTTCGCGATTCCTAAAATATTCGCTGATGCAGTAAGCATTATAAACGTGAGTTTTAGCTTGCGATGTGAGATAGGGCTGGTAGTGCGCTTTGATCTCGTATTTTTCATCCGGTTGGCAATTATAAGTGTGGAAAAGTGATTCGAGATCATTGTTGGTGAATCCGTAGTACGGTGTGAACGGATGATCGTCCAAGAAAGGGCAATGCGTTACGATATGCTTGAATATATCATCGATACTGAATGCCAATGTTGTGATTCCGCACATCAAAACATTCCTAATGTATTTTTCACTTTTAACGAAAGCGTTCAGCAGCATTTTATTAAGATGGTCGTAAATTGGCACGGTGAACATGTGAGATAACGTTAACGAGTCTTGAGCGGTGAGATCGTAATCGTCGATTAATATAATTACTTGGGTCCGATTGTAGTACAAATATATAATTCTGGATAATTTGGCCAACGCTTCGGCGATCTGATCTATGGTGAGGGTTTTCTCGCATAACGTTTGCATAAATTTTATATCATCTTGGGAGATGTTATAAGTATTGGGGTATTGGGTGAGATTTTTCAGATGAGGGAATTGGTCCAGCTCGTACCATAGTAGAGCGTTCAAGTCGAGGACTAATTGTTCGATTGTGGTGTTTGAGCCGGCTATGCCAAAAAAATCCAAATGCAAGATAGGATACCTACCTAAATGGTTTTCCAATATGTGAGGATATAGTTTTCCGATTTTCAGCTGTTGAAAAAGCTCGTAAACGACGGTATCTTTGCCCGGAGTGGGTTTTCCAGTTTCATCGAAATTGATGGCCGCGAATGTGTGGATCATATCGAGATTCACGGTTTTACCAAAACGACTGGGCACGTTGATGTAGAAATAAGACTGGTTGGATGAGGCGACCGTGGTATCGTCAAAGAATATTCTTAGCATTTCCGTTTTATCGACGAAATAATCTTGGTTGATGAGTTCTTGGTAGAGGTTGTGTTGAATGAGTAGACTGTAAGGTAATGTAACCAAGGTGAGCATCAAAATTGGTATTAGTGATGGTGAGATCATTTTTTCAAGTGCCATGATATGTAACGATGATAGAATACAATTTTCAATAAGAATAAGCTAATTTAAAATGGAAAGTGGCGAAAGTCTTGGCATTAGAATGCCGGAAACACGAACAAGTTGGAATATTAAACGCGTAAGTTAATTTATACAACATTTTTATTGCTGAAAGCACTTTTCTACGTTGTTGTCTGATTTGTTTGTGGCAAATGAATGGATAAGATATGGTCTTATCTGCTGTGAAAATAGAACGTAGTATTGAAAACTGAGCTGATTTTGATAAGAGATCTTGATAAGGCTGATGAGAGGATGAAGACTGAAAAGAGATGGTAAAGGATGCAACGTAGATTTTTTTTACAGTTTTGATTTAAATTTTCAACATGCTCGGTTTTGCTGAAAAGTGTGAATTGTTTTGAAACCGTATTTCGGAGCAGAGTTGAGCAAAGATTTGGTCGATTTTACGAACTAATATCAATTGAGAGTTGAATAATTATGTTATTTTCTTTTGATTTCAGGTATGTTGGATTTTTAGGACGTTATTGTGAAGAAGTGTGGTATACTTCCCTCAGTAAGTGATCAAATTTTTATTATTTTGTGTGGTGGAGGTAACAAAGGAGACCGACTACTTGAGGAATTTATCAGCTTTTCGTTGAATTTGCATTTTAACAGTTCTTTTTTATCGCTGCGTAATTTTATTTTAAAATTTATAAATTTACTCAGATTTGCTCACAATGGTGAATATTGTTTACATTATTTGACACATTCACGATCAAATCAAAGCTTACGCGGTAAATTTTGAAAGCTGATTTCGTGCCAAAGTGGGTTTATTCAGGCCCGGATTAAGATTATGTGAGGCCCAGAGGATTAAGCAACTTTGAAGGCTCTCCTTTTTGTCTGTCCCCCCTGCCCCTTAACATAATTTTTCTTTCATAGTTTTAATGGCTGAAGAATGTATTTTTAGAAAAATTTGATCAATTTAGGCATCCTCTAAATAGTTTGGGTCCCAAGAGTGTTCAGGCTTCGGCGGAGTTTTCTGTTTAAAAATACCTCCAACTTCGCACCGACTGATTTCATGGAAGTTTTCAGTTGGGGAACTATTGACTGTCATACTAGACTTTTAGATTGTTGAAAAAATTGGTTTAAAATATTGTATGAAGCCTCTAACGGAAGGGTCAAGGCTGCAGCCCTCCGGTCCCTCCAATCTGGGCCTGGTATCACTGACTTATTGTTAAAAAGGCCAGAGTTGTTGTATTCGGCTTGACTTTGCTTAGTATTGTGAATCGATGTTATGTCTTATGTCATATTATGATGCAAAGTCGAGCACCATCAAGTATGGTGTTTTTAAGGTTCATTTTAAATTGCCAATAATGTTATTGAAAAAAATTATTAAATTTGTATTTTCTAGTCACTTCTAACCTATTTTAAAATTTTCATCGACTTTCGAGAGATTTCTGAAAAGGAAAGAATTGAATTCTTGAATTGGTAAATTGTAGTGTGATTTTCTCATACGTTTATTTATTATTGTTCGTTTTATTGTTCTGTCGCTAAAATATCGTAATTTTATCGTATTTTGATTTATATTGTCGTGTAATGTCTGCAAAGAAAGCACACGAAGAAAATTTCGTTCGATACCAATTGTTTTTTCACTGGCTGGTTTTAAAATAAGCGAATATTTGTAATACGTTAAAACGTAGACAATATTGTATCGCATCCTTTGGCATACATCCAATCGTCTATGTGATGTTCAAGTACAATGAATATGTGTAGTGTGGCAGATGGCGTAATAGTGTGACTTTTTAATAAAACGAATTATTCGTGCAAAAGCTCTAAGATAAAACGATGTAAGAGGTCATCAACCTGAATAGAAGATTTAAAATTCATATTTGCAAAATGAGTAACCCGATGTTAGGAGTAGGTAGCTAGGAATCTACCTATTAAATTCCTCTATAGCCTCGAGCTTGGCACGAATTTACCGAACACGAAAGTAAGGCGATGAGAAATGAGGCGGAAAATTTGTTTTAATTAAAAAAAAAGAGAGAGAGAGAGCGAGAAGAAAAGACGAAATATACTTTAAGGGATAAATATGAATGTTGCAAATGACGATGGCAGGGGTCGAAGAAGAGTTATAAAAAAAACATTTGCCGCCTCACGAAGATTTTATTTATCGTATCAGAGTAGGTATGATTATGAGAGACTGTGTTGTAGTTTCGACTTTCGTTTCGTTGTCTTCGTAGCGTTCTTTATAGATTCGTAATTCTTGTTGGAAAATTTCTCGTACTTCTTTATTGGGCACACGATATGAATTTTCATCCGGTCCATGGCTCAGGTACCCTAATTCGAACATATCGGTGAAAAATAACTGGACGTACGAATTATCGTCGTCGATTCGAGTGAAATTTCGATCGCGTAATTCTTCCAAGTTTTGCAACGCTTTGGATGTGTGCAATTTTTCGAAAGTATGTTTGATGACTTCGTTGTTAAGCAATTGCAAGAACTTGGCCCGAAATTCAGGATGCCTGATGTAAGGTGCTAGGCATCCCGGAGAGTCGACCTTTCTCCAGTAGCTGTCGATTGGAAATGATCGAGGAGTTTTCAGTCCTCGTTTATGAAAGTATTGGAATACACTCTGCGTATTGTAAATGGTAATCTGCTTGGTGCAGGTGGCGTATCCTTTGTAGTGTGTCCGAACAGATTGTCTCTCGGATTCGGTACATTTGTATTTGTTGAACAAACTGGTCAGTTCAGGTTCGGTGATACCGTAATAAGCGGTGAACTCGTGATCGCCCAGGAATTCGTAGTGTCTGGTTGTCAGGCTCATAATACGGTCTAGGCTATAACTCAGGGTGGATATACCGCTGATAAGAGCTGCCTTCGTGTATGGTCTACCCATGATCAATGATTGGCCGATCATGTCGTTGATCAGGTAGTATACCGATTTGACGTGGCTGTTGAGAGTGGCCGGCGATTTAAAAGCAGTGTAGTCGTATTCGTCTATAAGTAGGACGACTTTGGTCTCGTTGAAGTATTTAAACAGGATTTTCTTAAAGAAGTAAAGACTATTTACTACCTGATCTATGGTGAGATTTTTTTGACGTAATTGATTCATAAAGGTGATTTCTTCATCGGTAATGTTGTACTGATTGGGAGTCGAATTGACCGCCTTCAACTGGGGAAAGTTTTCCAACTCGAACCACAGCAAAGAATTAAGATCGCGGATTGTTTGCTCGGTACTTGTAATCAACGCACCGACTCCGGTCAGATCCAAAGATAGAACAGGGTATCGGGCCAGGTGTTCGGTTATCACATGCTGGTATTTGGATATTTTGAGCTTTTTGAAGATTTGATAAGCGCTTGTATCGCGAGGATTTTTGGGTTGACCGTCGGCTTTGTATTCGAAAGAGGCGAATGTATTGACCATATCGAGATTTACGCTTTTACCAAATCCTCGCGGAGTGTTGACGAAGTAGTAAGGAACGTCTGTCTGGTTGGTACCGTTGTAATCGAATACGTATATGAGCATTTCGCTTTTATCGACGTGGTTCGGTAATGATGCAAGGGTTTTGTAGAAATTTGGTCCCATCGTTGAGACTTGGTCCAAGTATAGGCTGCCTAACGTCAGTAGCAAAAGAGTAAAGTGTGATGTGCAGATTTGCATATCTTGCTGATCTGAAATTTATAAGCGATGGATAAAAGTTAAGTCGCATGACTGCGTACGTAGAATTTACTCACAATAGTTTATATTCATGATGTGGTGTTGACGAAAGATGAAAAAAAAGTTTCATATGTCGACTGGTGTCCATTATCATGTTCTTGTATCAGTTTCATTGACCTGACCTGTAAAAGTACCCCATTCTTTTGATAAATAAATCATTATTATATTTTTGAGGATTTATTCACTGAAATGACAAGTACAATTGGTTCAAGTGAAAGAGACAGGCAAGAAAAAGATCTTAATCAATTTGGATGATGAGAGTAGCATTAACGTTAAATTGTAACTAGATACGTATCTAATAATTACCAAATTGATAACATGTTTGTAGATCGATCTTATTGAGCGATAAATATCACTTCAATATTTTTTCAAATACCGAAAAAATATTTAGTTGGCACCTAATTTTTTCGATTTAATAGTTGTCATCAATTAAGAGCTCAAGGAACGTTGAACAGGTTTTTTGCGACCTGATTAATTGGCAAACGACTTGTTTGTATCAAATTTTTTAAACATTTCAATAACGATCATTTATAATTTTCAAGTTAATCTACTCTATTTAAGGGTTTAAGAATCGATGTTGTGTAAAGTCACCAATAGGTGACTGTTCCTGTAAAAAATTGTTCGCGAATCAATTCTCTAAAATTTTATTAAATCTTTTCTTACAGTAAATTCATTTCAATGTTGACGATTTTTGAAAGATTCAATGCAGAAAAGTTGAATTGTTAACTAACGATTCATCAAATCAAGCGAATTGTACGCGAACCACTTTAGAAATTGGTTTAAAGTCGTACATTTGTAATTTTTTCAAAATAATGTTTTGTTATTGAATTTTAAAAATCATAAAGTCGTTCGCAAACGATTCGCATTGAAATTTTTTGAATCGTTCGTGAATGATTTTAAATTTGATCTCAGTTTTCACATTTTGATGTTATATTTCATTTTTAATGTAAGATATTCTTTTAGGGCAAAAAAACGAAAAAATTATATTACTGACGAGAACGATTTGCATGTTTGAATCATTTACGAACCACCTATGAATCAGATTGAATCGTTTTTCACATACCTTTCATGTTACATTGCAATTTTAATCCGAAATACTATCTAAATAACAACTTTTCATTACGGGATAAAGAAATCGAGAAGTCGTTCGCGAACGATTCACTTGAAATTCTCAAAATCCCAAATCGTTCGTGAACGATTTGGAGATCAGAACAAGCTGGTTTTTATCTACTTTTGAATTTATATTTCATTCTTAACACGAGATACTCTTGTATTGAAAACATTCAAATAGATGCTGCAAAAATAAATAAATCGTTCGCGAACGATTTGTTTGTCCTGTGAACCTAAAATATACCATTTGTGATGGACTCATTGTACGAAAATTTCATGTCTGTAAATTGTTTCGTAATTTATTTACTTCGAAACTGTTGTAAATTTTTTCGTTCGCGAACGATTCAGATAACCACTCTTCACCAAGGTGTATGACCTAATTCGTATTCATTCGTTACAAACTTTTTAAAACTTTTTCGTTCGCGAACGATTCAGATAACGATTCTTTGAGGTCATTTAGAAAACATAAGGACAATTCGCTAACATATAATTTCGAAGATTTATTTCAATTGATTCGAGCGAAATTCCTTTCTCTAAGTATCTTTCTGTGGAGTTTCTAATGCCCCTCTTATATGATTCGTTCAAAAAAATTGAATCTTCGTGAAGAATTTGAAATGAATTTTGTAAAATTTAATTTGTAATTTTAAAATTGTTCGGTCTTCGGATTCTTGAAGTTGAATTAAAAATTTTTTCAGAGCATTTCGTAACGCTTTGAAATATTTGTTGTACATTTATAAGGCTTTTTTTGTGATTCTGTTACGATTCGTTGGTCGAAATTTGAATGTGGTCTATCGAAGTGCAGCGAATAAAATGTAGGAGAAGGGGAACAACAAAATCCGTTTGGGATCCCAGAAGACCATTACGATCATTTTTGGCCATGTCAAATAAGTATTTAATTTCATTACACCCCTCCCCCTCCTCCCTCGGCAACTAAAAATAATTTGCTCAGCTCGATGCCGACCTAAATCGATTAAATTTGAGAAATAGGCTTCAATTTGTGACAGATTTAAAAGTTCAGTTGTGTCCAACTTTTGGGAAAGTATGTGCTGAGGGGTTAAAATGGCAAAAATTGTTCCTTTTTGAGCCAATCCAAAGTTATGCAACATATTTAAAAATCAGCTTCGTACGTCAATTAGGAGGGGAGATTGAAGGTTTTCCTTCCTTTGTGACCTTGATAAAGGGGCCGTTCTTAGGAGGTTGAAATTTGGTATGCATATTTAGTAGTAGCCATAAATGTACCTTTTGAGGGTCTCGACTTTTCAGCATCATGGCACCTCCGCACAGTCCCAAAATTATAGTTTTTTTTGGCGAATTTTAATTTTTTTTTTCATTATTTTTTTTCGAACATTAAAATTATTTACTCCACTTGATATCGTTCAAAATCGCTCCAATTCGGTCAATCAGCTCCGTTTGGCGGCAGATCACATATATCTGAGTGGGCATGAACTTGGGTCAGAATTTAGTTTTGCCCCATTTTGGTGGATGGGGTGCTGAGAGGTCAAAAACACAAAAATTGCTCCTTTTTAATCTAATTGATAGGGAATCAAATGTTGTATAGCATAACCAAAATCAACCTACCAAGTCAATTAGAGAGGGAGGTAAAGGGGTTTCCTCCTTGACCCTGAAAAAAGGCTATTCCTCCCATATATCTCCAACAAATTGAGCTGGGGAGTTAAAATTCAGTATGTAGATTCAGTTGGGGCCTTAGATGTGCCTTTTGGCGGTTCCAACTTTTTAGCTCCATTACACCCCCTCACACCTCCAAAAAAGTGGTTTTTTGATCGCTTTTTATCATTTTTGGATTTTTTTTGAGTTTATTCCTCGCATAATTCCCCTCCAAATTGAACTAGGAACTCGAAATTAAGTATGTACATGCAGTAGGGGCTCTAGATGTGTCTTTCTGGGGGTCTCGACTTTTCAGCCTTATTTCGCCCCTTCCCAGTCTCTATAAAGTGGGTTTTTGGTCGTTTTTACTTATTTTTTGATTTTGTTCCTCGCATAACTCCCCTCCAAATTGAGCTAGGAACTTGAAATTAGGTATGTATGTTTAGTAGGGATCGTAGATGTGCTTTTTTGGGGTTTCAACTTTTCAGCTCTTTTGAGCCCTTCCTACCAGCAATGCTGATTAGGAAAAAAGCATTGCAGAGCGATGCTTTCTTTCAATTCTCATGGTTGTAATATGTTACGAAAATTAGGCTAAAAAGTATCTCGAAGCAATGCTTTTTTTTTCCTTTGTCATGCCAATGATTTGCAAATAGCTGGATACACTTTATGAATCTTATCATTGGTATATTTTTCATGGAGAAAATAGTATCAACAAAACTTGCGAGTTTTTTTACGAACGAAATATTAATATTTTAATAATACAAAATGTACGTAAACGTATATTATCGTCTCTCTTTTAAAATGGCAAATGTTTACAATGAGTGAAAAATACCGACTCATAGACTATTGTAGGTATCTCTCTACCTAGCTATTTGCTGCGCCGGCGTTATTAAAAAGTAAGCCTCTGGCGAATAGCTCGACTCGTTCACGCGTTAAACGGTTTTATAAACTTTATAATACGTTTCTATTTCTTCTTTGAACATTTCTCTAATTTCGCCGTTCGGAATAGTGTACGTATGATTGGTACCGGGCACGTGAGAAAAATATCCCATCTCGAAGCACTGCGTAAACAGCATCGGTACATGATGAGGCAAAACTCCCTGGAATCGTCGATCTCGTAATCGCTCCAGCTGATGTAGAGCCTCGAGCTCGCTAACCTTCTTGATAGCGTAGTCCATGGTACCGTTTTCGTAAATATCGAATATCTTGGCGCGAAACGTCGGATCGGTCATGAATATCGCCAGTCTGCCGAAGGTGATGGATTTATGGACGAAACTAGGCGGCGGATCGAGCCGCGAACCGTTTCGAGCCCTGTGAAACAAATACGTGCTGAGAGAAAAAGTACCGTAGAAAGTGGCACCTTTGGAATCCTTGTATCCTCCGTAGTGCTTGCGAAGAATCTGTTTTTCGACGTCGTCGCAACGGAATCGATCGAAAAGCTCTTCAGCCTCGGATTCGGTGAACGCGTAGTACGGCGTGAATTCGTGATCCTCGAGGAACGGATAGTGCTTTACCATTGTTCGTAGTTCGTGATTCAGCACGTATCCTAAACTCGAGACGCTGTGAATGACGGCGAATTTCAGATAATCTCGACCAAAGGTTAGACCTTTGACTAAGACGGTGTTCAGGTAGTTGTAGACAGGTCCGACGTAACTTTTCTGCACGATGTACGAATTCAAAGCCGTTTCGTCGTATTGGTGAAATATTACGATTACTTTGGTATTGTAAAGTTGCGAAAGTATCTTTACCATGAGGAAGATGCTATTTTGCGCATCCTCCGAGGTCATATTTCGATTAGCTACGTTACGTATAAATTGCATTTCCGATTCGCTGATGCCGTACACGTTGCAAGAGGATGGTGTTCCCTCTGCGAGGGCTTTCATCCTGGGAAACGTTTGCATTTCGTAGTAAAACAATGTACCAATGTCTTGGAGTACTTGCTCGGCCGTTTGTACGGCTACACCGATACCCATCATTTCTAAATGCAGCACGACGTAACGTCCCAGATGTTCGGATACCAGATCTGGGTAATTGAAGATTTTCAACTTCTTGAACGTCTCCCAAGCGAGTGTCTGGTTCGGTGGCAAGACATCGCCGTTTTTATCGTGCTGTATCGATGCGAACCAATAGATCATATCGGCGTTGCTCGATTTGCCAAATCGACGAGGATTTGTAATGAAAAAGTAAGGCGGCGAAGAAGAAGACGAATTATTGGAGGATGAGGCGTGATCGAAAAATATCTTCAGCAAATCGGTCTTGTCTACGAAGGCTCGATGTGTTCGTAAGTTCTTGAAAACATGGCTGGATAACGAGTCGACCTCGTCCAACGATAAATACGAATACAAGCAGACTAGTCCAACGACGAGGATATTATTAAAGGACATTTTCTAGGTGTACCGATGGTCTTGTGGACGAGAACGAAACGTAATAAAAAAGACTTCGACTGTAGTGTATCTAGATACGTTGACTTACCATCGAAAGCATTTTCCTCTGCTTTTTAATATTTTCTCGGTGTACCGAATCGAATCGAACCCATCGTCTGCTAGGCAAGATTACATGTTGAATGGAACTGATTAGATTACGTTCGAGTTTCGCGTTACGTAGACAAATTCGGGTACCAGTTCGTTTTAAAACGTTCGAAATTACCGTACGAGTATTGGATATGTTATATTGATAGATATCGCGTGATAGCCAATTACACAAGTCGTTGGTATATGGCAAAAATATATCTACTCGTAGAAAAATGTCGTACAAGGTACCATATACCTACCTACCACTTACTTACCTACTTATTACCAATTTTTAAAGGATTGCTTTTCTTTTTTTCGTGCTCTTTCTTTCCGTATACATGAAAAAGGAATAAACGAGGTTTAATTTTCAGACTGTAAAGTTATATGCGTTATTTTTAAAGCAGCTATATATTTTTTTTTTCCTTTTTACCACACGGTGAAGGACTCGTTTGACCATTCTATTTTCGTATGTAGCACGTATCGGTAGGTAGCTACGTAATTTAATTAGGTATCAATGAAGTGCTCTTTAGCAAGTTTCGGTTTCAGTTCGAGTATTATAAATACGTATAGTATTAATCTAGAAAAAAAAAAAAAACAAGTATGTTTTGGTCTATGGTCATGAATATGAGAAAGGAAAGGAGACCACAAGTACCTTCGAATTAGTCTGTAAAGTGGTTTATTTTTAGGCAATGAATATGTCTGGCTAACCGATGAATAGAAATATTATCGAATGTGAAAACTTTATCCTTTTGCGGTCTTGTAATTTTCCAACTTGAAAAGATACGACCGACCGCGACCCTTTTTTAAAAGTGGTATTAGCGTCAATTGCAGAAAATTAGTTAGCGTTGATTTTACATCATTTTGTAAGCTTGGTGAAGGAAGGAGAAATGAGTGTTTCGATGATTTTAGATTTAGTTTTAGCGGAAATTTACCCCGATTCACTGTAATTTATGGTACTTGACGATGATGATGAGTATGTACTAAAATATTGCGCATCAAATGTTAGATTTGATGAATAAGTTGAATTTTCCGGAGGAAAATTGGTAGATGGACGCATGAATGAGAAAATATGACAGGATTTTTTTTTTTTTTGAATTGAAAACTATCAATTTATTGGCCTAGGTCAGAATATCGGGAATTTCTGTAGCTTATCATTTAGCTGGATGGGGGTTGGACTACATCGCTAAATTCGATTTTTTTTTAGAACTGAAAATTAGAATATTAGTTCAGGTTTTTTCATACTTACTTGTATTTGAAATTGTAATATTTGGGTTGATTTTTCTAGAAATTTAAAGCCAAAATGAGAATAAAGAACGTTTTTTTTTTTTTGAACAACGAAAACTGAAAAGTAGCTTTTGAGCTGCGCAATAACAATTGATTCAATGTTTTTCATTTTTTAACAGCTTGTTAATTTATTTTTGCATTTTTTTACAATTTTTAACCTGCGAATTGGCATTATGAACGATTTTTCAAGTGAAAAATTAACGTTTTTTGGGGGTTTGTTCTCATCTTTTTGTATTTTTCAAGCTGTAAATTGATATTTCGAATGATTTTTTTTAACTGTTCTACGTTACAAAAAAATATGTAAGAAATTGGAATTTTTTGTTCTTTTTTTTTTACTTTTTTAATATGTGGCCGGTTTATTGATGATTTTTATCGTTTTTGAGTTGTGAAATTATTGTTTCCAACTTTTTCAATCTTCTATTTTATACTCAAGTTTTTTGATGATTTTTTTCGGTTTGCTGCGTTTTTTCAAACATGAAATAACATTTTGAATCATTTTAACATTATTTTACAGCTTAAAATTATAAAATTCACGTTTTTTGACTTTTTTTTTTGTTTTTGAATTTTTTTAAATTGTTTTAATTTTTTTAAACTGTAGCATGTTATTACATTATTTGGAAATTTTACGTCCAAAATGGAATAAATCGTTTTTTTTTCAACGATTATTTTTATCATTCAGTTTTTTACACTTTTTGAACTATAAAAAGAAAGTTTGTGTAGGAACGATTTTTTTATCGTTTTATTTATGTTTTATGAAGGCGTTTTTTTTTGTTTTTTACATTTTTTGAACTGTCAAAATGACCTTTTGATTTCTTTTTCCTTTTTTATTATAATTCTTATTCCATGTAACAAGCTGTAAAATGACATTTTAGAAGAGTTCAGTTTTGTGTTTTTAAGCAATTATACAATGTTTTAATAAATTGATCATTATTTCAAAATTAAAAAAAATATATATTTCACTTATTCAAGTTGTAAAACAACATTTTAAGCAGTTTTTCCCTTGCTTTTACTTGTTTTGAAAATTATTTTTTTAGTTTCTTTGCGCTTTTTGAATTGAACATGTAACATTTTGAGTAATTTTTTTCCACATTTGCGTTTTGTAGATTTTTTTTTTGGTTTTATGCAATTTTTTGTTTTGTAAATTGATATTTTAATTAATTAATTTGTTTATTTTTTACAATTAAGGTTGCATTAGTGAAGTAAACGAAATTTACGTTACTTAAAAACTTTTCTTACAACTTCAAAATTACATTTGAAGTGAATTTTCTTATCATTTTACAACGTACAAGAAAGTGAGAAATTGATGTTTTTTGAGTTTTTTTTTTTTCGATTTGTAGCGCTTTTGAAAATATTTTCAAACTTTGGACGTTTTTTAGCATGTAATTGTGATTTTTCGTGTATTTTGCGATACTGAAAGGTTTTTAAAATTTTTTGAACTGTACAATGCTATTTTGATTTTAAGCCAGATCCCTTATTACCATTGAAAATTAGACTATTACGGTCTATCGACCTACAGCGGTGGAGAGGCGGGGGTGGAGAGGCGGGGGTGGAGATATCAAAAAACCCGTTTTGGGGTCTTAGAAGTTTTGCCATCAATGGACTTATTTTTTTAATTGATTTTATGATTTTAAGTTGAAACGTTAAGGAAAATTAGAGATGTGACATTAGCAGACTTATTTTATGATTTTAAGCTGACATGTTGAGGAAAATTAGAGTTGTTAGTAGAGGACTGTCAACAGTGTGACGTCATCATTGGACTGACATCAGTGAACTTATTTTATGTAGGATTGATTTTATGACTTTTAGTTGGAATGTTGTGGACAGTTAGGGATGTTATTAGTGGACTGAGAACAGTGTGATATCATCAGTGGACAAATTTTTATGACCTGGAAAGACATCAGTAGATTTATTTAATGATGGAATAATTTTATGATTTCAAGTTAAATGTTGAGGAAAATTAGAGATGTTTGAAGTTGACTTGTCGAAACATTGGACCTTGACCTTAATTCGATGTTGACCTATCAACAGCTGAGCTTGACCCTGAATTGATTTTAAGATTCTTTTGATGTTTACTTTTTACGTCATAAGAGACCTTTAGGTATTTTTTCCCCCGAAATTTAAAAATCAGTTGCTCAGTTCCATACCAACCAAAATCGATTAAATTTAGTGAATATGCTTCATTTGACGTGCCATTTACTGCTCTGGAGTGGAGGTAACCTCGGATCTAAATTCAGTTGCCCCCAAATTTGGAAGAGAGGCTAAAATCATAAAAAAAAAATGTTTAAACAATCTGAAGTTGTGTAACGTATTCAGAAATCAGTCTCTTAGGTCAATTGTGAAAAAAGATATTAAGACTGTTTCTCCCCTATCTGTCCTCCAAATTGAGCTAGGAAGCTGAAAGATTCTAGATGTGCCTTTGTTGGTGATGTCGACTACTTATTGCGAAGAAAACTTTTTTTCAGTCAACATAATAATTATGTATTTCAAGAAAATCGGGCTGAATTTCTGAAAAATTTTCTTATCTTATTTAAGTTTGCGTAACTTTCAATTTCGATTAATTCTTGTTTATTAAATATTTAATAAACAGCAGCGGCTAATGATAAAATACCTCTGATTACGTAGTATGTATAGGTAGTTTGGTACGACGTACATGCAAGTACGTGATGTGTAGTTTAAAATACTTTAATCACGAAGTTGGAAGTAGCGATAGTGGAATACGAGAGCCGAAAAAATAATCTGTACTGTAGATACTTCCTCATACTTATACCATATCGCTATGCTATAGGCTCTCTCATTTGTCCTACAATTATTGCAATTAAAAAGTTTTAAAACGCTATTATAAATGTACTTAGTGAGCTGAAAGTGCCCTCGACAAATGAGTAGGTCTAGGTACTTACCTACCTGCATAAATAGGTAGGGGTACATTACCTACGAGCGAGTACGTAATACGATAATGCAAACAATACAAAACGTTCTATTGTATTAAGTATACTATTATTTATCGTGATCGCGTTAATTACACAAATTCCCATCGTATAAAAACCTTGATAACTTTTACAACAATTTTTATAGATTTTTCTGTGACCCACTCGGTAGGACAATAATTTCCTCATTTTCTCCTTCATAGATCACTTCACCGAGTGATGACGTGACACGATATATGTACTATCGTGTACCTACCTACCTACCTACCTACATACCTGAAATATACACCTGTCCGAGTAATTAGGTTTTTCTCTACAACTTTAGCCCCATCTGTATTATAAATCGTACAAGTATTACGTTAAATTTAGTTTAAATAACGAAGCTGCATAGGTGTAATAGGTACCTACCTATCTTTATATGTATTTATGCAGTATCAAGTTTTTTTTTTTTTCGTCCAAACGACCGAATAATCTATTTTAAAAAACTGGTTTTAATTAATCGTGCGTTTTAAGATTCGAATGATTACGAATACAGACTGAACGATAGTAATCAACTTACCTATGTATAAAAACGAATTAGATTTAGATAAGTGATCGATTCGACGTGTATTAATTTTTCAAAGTTAGTCGGTGCGATTTTTGTGTAGCAAAATTTGTGCACGATAAATTGTATTTTTATATTATGGAAACAATGATGCGGTTTCGAATAAGCTTGTGTTTAATTGGTGTTTGTTCGATTGGATTTATCACCGTTCGAGCTGCAGATAACGATAATAGCCAGATTGATAAAATGATGGACGAATTGCATATTCCTAAGGTAAGTACCTACCTGCCTACTTTTATCAGGGTAAATTTTTATACTACGTGATTTTTTTTCTCTCTCTTCAAGTGCAGATGATTTGTGATTTGGTGAAGCATAATGCCCTATTACGAATAAGGTGATAAGTTCACACTGTCTAGCTAGTACATATTTCTTTCTGTGTAGTTTTTCTTTAATTTTTAAACCATCAAAACAAACATTGTAAAACTGATGTTTAATTATACTACTTATCCAAGGTAAAACTCGTTTTTATCTTAGGCGAGTTTATGTACCTCTCGTAATCAGAATAATATTCGTAAAAAGGTTTATTTATTCAAAAAATTGTAATTTAATTGGCGAATTAATCTTTGTACAGACGAATTCATCAGATAAAAAAAAAACACGCCAAGCAATAAGCTGCGGTATTTTTCGAGCCGAATTTTCCAAGTAATAAAGATTATAAGTAGTTTAATGTTAGGGCGTAAGCTGCCATCCGTCCTGGTATCATGAAAAATGTCCTTTTAGAGCTTGACGAGGATTTCTAAAAAATGTACGCAATTTAAACTCCAAAAAATCCAACCCTCGTGGTAACTGGTCACTTTTGATGTAAAGCAGTTTTCCAATGATATGGCCGGCATTTTCTAAATTCGTCTACTCGCGAATCTGTGTATCTGATTTTTCGTAAAAAAATAACGAAAAAATTGAAAATATAAGGGAGAGCAAGAAGTTCTAAAGAAAAACAAGGGTGTTTCGATGAAAAGTAAAGATACCCCAATAAACCTACCGCTCTGGTTACGGAGGGAAATGAAGGAGAGGGGGGTCTCCAAAAATTGATTCCCTGTTCGATATTTTGAAAAATACAGAGTCGAAATCTGCATATTCAAGGTTCATTACATTTTAAGATAGTAAAAAATGACTTAATTTTGAGCGATATTCAACGTCCCCATGTCCCACTTACCCGCATTTTCCTTCAGAATTGAGGTGGTTTGGTTTTCAGAGTGAATATTGCAATACTGGACATTTTACAATAGAGAAACCTTTATTTGGAATTTGTCCAATTTTTTCATGTAATCTGAATCGTAAATACAATTTATTCATTTGTTTTTTTTTTTTTTGAAGCTACTCGACCAAGAATTTCTCGAGGAAAAGGTCCGAATTCGATTTTTTTTTGACTGGGAGGGGGAATAGACTTTTTTGTCAAGCTAATCATCGCCCGGATTAAATTTTTCTATACCTTTAAAATTGCATTTTGCAAACTTTAGTTTAATGGGGGAAAAGTTATGAATTTAAAAACAAAAATTTTATGCGTGGAAAGAAGTAAAAATTCGTGAACGAAGTCGGGAAAATTTTATTCAGGAAAAAAGGACGATTTTAAGGTGGAGAGGGAAGGGGAGTTATAGAATTTTTTTCTTTGGTTTGTTACTCCTTGACAATGCTTTTGGAAATTTAAGGCCTGCTTTAAGGTGAGTACGAATTTTGCTTGTTTTTGGAAATCTGTCACTGGGGGAGGGGAAGGGGAGGGCAGCGTTAAAATAGTTGTGAAGTTACCTTGAAATAATGGGGTGAACGAAAGTGTACTCGAACCTCCGAACCATTTAATATACCGAATTTCAACTACCTAGATCAATTTGAAGGAAAGTTATACGGAGTTATGCGAGGAACAAACTCAAAAAATAAGAAAAAAAGGCCAACCCCCCCCCCCTTCTGAGGCTGCGAGGGGGTAAAACGAGACTGTAGAGTCGAGACCCTCAAAAGACGTATCTAAAACCTCCCACTATATGTAAATACCTAATTTTAAGTTCCTAGCACCATTTGGAGGGGAGTTATGTGAGGAGGAAACTAAAAAAACGAGAAAAAAAAGGACCAAAAATCGTATTTTTGGACCTTTGAGGAGGTGCAATGAGGCTGAAAAGCCGAGATGCCCAGAAGGAACATGCAGGGTCCGTAATGAATGTACATACCAAATTTTAACTTCTTAGCTCAATTTGTTGGGATGATAGGAGAGGAACAGCTCTTTTTCAGGTTCAAAAAGGGGGAAACCCCTCATATCGCCACTCTTATTTGACCTAGGAAGTTGATTTTTGGATATGTTATACAACTTTGAATTTTCTACTGCTCAACTTGAAAAAAACAATTTTTTTGTTTCTGGCCCCCGAGCACCCCCTCCCCCAAAATGAGGCAAACCTGAATTTTGATCCAAGGTCATCCTCGCTCATATACATCTAATCCACCGCCAAACCGAGTCGATTGGCCGAATTGGGTCGATTTTGGTCTATTATCGAGCAAAGTAAATGATGTTAATTTGGGGGGGGAATAAAATAAAAAATATAAATAAGTTTCTGACATGGCCAAAAATTGTCGTACTGGTGGTCTTTTAAAACCCCAAAACAGATTTTGTTGGTATTCTCCCCTCTCCACCACCATTGGTTGATAGACTGTAATAGTCTGGTTTTCATTGACAATATGACATAGAAAATTAGGCTAAAAGTACCAATTACGATTTTTGTGTCTATTTTTCAAGTAGAAAAAATTGTATTGAAAAGTAAAAAATTTTACCAAATTATTTTAAGGTCTTGTTCGGTGTTTGGCAATAGACTGCACTTTTTGCGCTGATCATGAAAATTGTGCTAAAAAAAAAATTGACGAGGTATTCTCATTATTACGTATAAGTTGCTATCATTGTTGATTGTACATATGAAATTTCAAAAATAACCCACCAGACGTTGATACTTCAAAATGTGTAGATAATAAAGATTAAAGAAAGACGTGTTTGATAAAAAATAAAGTGATTAGCAATTTGATATTATTTTGGTATTTATTTTTTAAATTTTAAATTCGCAGTATTCGTGCGAAGAAGCAGTCGTGTTTTATTTTTTCGAAAGTTAAAACTCAACAAATTTTCGTAAGTGAAAAAAATTAGAAATTTTAACAATTATTTATACATTCGATCAATAGTCGTGGCTGGCGTCCGATCAGCTGACGAGCGTGCAACGTAATGTACATGAGGTACACTCAGGTTAGGTAGTCCTATCGTATCGTATCGTGCTGGTTATTGTAGGAAAAGTTTCGTTGCTCGGGTAACCGTGGCCTTCTTATCAACGTTTCTATCGTCGGCTGCTTTCGTGTCACGCCGGTGTTTGTGTTGTGGCGTTTGCATTTCATCAATTGGGCATTATGGCTACCAAAATCCTATCATCCGCACGTAGTGGACTGTTTTCGCGTTTCTTAGCTACGAAAAATAATTGTTGTAAATTTCAGGATCTTAAACTCGCAAATTCGTATAATCTCAGCACGTACATGGATTTGGACGGAGTTGTACCGGACGTGATTAGAAAAGCGCCGGCGAATAATTTAACCGTAAGTTATTGTGTTTGATTTTTACTACGCAGTAGCCTGTGCGGTTGTGTTTGTTTATCATAGTCGATTAATATGTTGTTTGATTCAAGGTTAATTATCCGTCGGGTAAGGAGGTATAATGGGGTAATATTTTGACCCCTACTGAAGTTAAAGATGTGCCTAAAGTTAGCTGGGATGCTGAAGCTAGTAAATTTTACTTGTTATGCATGACCGGTAAGTGTGTGTGTGTGTTGGATCATTTTCAAGGTGATAATTGGTTGCATCGAAATTGGCCAGTTTTTACGTGGTATTTTCGTTGCTCTTGTGTGTAGATCCGGACGCGCCGAGTAGAAAAGAACCGAAATTCAGAGAATGGCATCATTGGCTCGTTGGAAATATACCCGGATCTGATGTAGAAAAAGGTGAAACCTTATCCGAATACATTGGCTCAGGACCTCCTCCCGAAACTGGTAAGTTATAGTATATTTTTTACGATGTCATTTATTTTTATTTTTTATTTTTTTTGTCAATATTTTACGTCACGTCGTGTAAATTTTATTTCTCAGGACTCCATCGTTACGTATTTCTCGTCTATCTGCAGCCGGGTAAAATTGATTATAAAGATGTGCCACGTTTAACCAACAGGTAGTTTTTAATTCGAATTGTTATTTTATTTTTTTTTTTTTCACATCTGTATTCTAATCTTTATATTTCATATTTTTAATTAATTCTAGATCTGGCGATAATCGTGCCAATTTTAAGATACAAGCTTTCGCCGATAAATTTAATTTAGGTGATCCTGTGGCCGCCGCTTATTATCGGGCCGAATACGACGATTACGTTCCGATTTTGTACAAACAATTGGGAGGTTAAAAAATGTAATGGAAAATTGTGAAACAGAAGCTCGTATTATTAATACACCAGTTTATTCAATTACGATGACGTGTAACCGGTTTTGTTGTTTTTAAGATTTCTTTTTTATCTCTCGTGCTTGGTTATTCGTAATTTACGTTGGAATAATTTAATGGTATTAACGATGATATTTGTTTAGTTATACTTAATTTAGGGTGAATCGAAGTTGTAAATTTTTTTTTCTAATTATTTGAAGAAAAAAAACGTCTACAAACTTTGAGATGTATTCGTTTCATTATACATATGCAGTACATACATAATTACATCTTTTTCTACGTACGTAAATGTTAATTGTGGTCATTTTGAATAAAATATTTCACGAATTAACGTGTTATTATGAGGTGATAAGCGGTGCTCGGATGATTTTTGTATGTAAATACAAAGTAAACGGAAATTTTTACCTTCGTGTTGAAGTATCGTATAAATATAAATAATAACATTAGATTATCGAGAGACTTCGAGACTTGTTTATCGTCTCGTATGACGCCGGTTGTTGCATTTTGTTGTAGTGTTGGGCGATAACAGGTCTCTGATAACGATTATTAATGTGTTTCTCTCTTTTCTTTTCTTTTATTTATTTTTCTTTTTTTGGTGCTCGTACATTTGTACGTATGAACGAATAATGAAAGAAAATGATTGTTCGAAATTAATTGGTTACTCATTAATACGAATCCAAGTTCAACTGAAGAAATTACGAATTTATGAGGTACACAAAGTTGAGTATCAGTACCACCTGCTTAAAAGATATTTATGGTTAGGAGAATAAAAAATCGTAACGTGTCGCTCTTCGAGTCAGATTTTTGTAAAGTAAGAAAAATACACGAATTTTTCACCTTTAAGACCGTTTTTGGCAAAGTCGAATATTTATTTGTATTCTTTTTTTCAAGACTAAAAGAATCAGCTTCATAAAAAAAAAGTTTTAAACGAAAGCATCGTAAAACGAAGCTTCTTGAGTCTGATTTTCGTGAAATATTATAATTACATTATTTCGCCCTTACACAGTGGTAAAAATTAGAGGGGGAGGGGTTGCAATGGGGCTAAGGAGCCAACAGCAGCACCAAAGACACGTTTAAGACACGTACCAAATTTCAACTATCTAGGCCTATTCGCGAGGCTGAGGGGGGGGGAGATATGCGAGGAACCAACTCAAAAAATAGGAGAAAACGACAAAAACATTTTTTCTGGGTTGTGAGGGAATGCAATGACGCTAAAAAGTGTCAACCTCCCAAAGCCTATACAACGAATTTCAACTTCCTGAGTCACTTTGGAGGAGAGATAGAAAAGGAATTGTCCTTTTTCATGATCAAAAAGTGGGGAAAACGCTCATATCTCCCCTCCTAATCGACCTAGAAGACTGATTTTTGGAAATGTTGTACAACTTCAGATTGCCTATCGTTAATTTTTGCGAGTTTAGCTTTTCAGCACTCTCTCCGCCAAATTTGGGCACAACTGAATTTTAACTCGAAGTTATCGCCACTCCGAAATATCAAATGGCCCGCCAATCGAAGCCTAATTCCATGAATTTTATCGATTTTGGTCAGTATGAATGGAACAGTTTACTTTCAAGGTCAAAAATGGATAAAACCTCAATCTTTTTCTTTTTAAGTGACTTAAAAGGCTGATTTTTAGATATGATGTGCTACTTTTGATTCTGTATCGATTGGTTCAAAGAAAATCAATTTTTGTGGACCTTTCAAATTGGGGCATAACTGAATTTCGATTCAAGGTCATTCCCACTTGAAAATATCAAATTTGTAGCCAAACTAAGCCCACCGCACAAATTCGACCGATTTTGATCGATATGGTGCTGTGCAAATGAGTTTTAGTTTCGGGGGAAAAAATAAAAATTATAAGTAATAAGTACCTGACATTTCTAAAAATGATTTCAATAGTCTTGTCGCACTTAAACACGGCTTTCGTTAATATCTCCTCTTTTTCCTCCTACCCCTCCCTTCTCCTTCTATCGTAAGTCGATTTGTAATCATATCCAAGGAAATGAAGGATGGAGAAGTATCAACAAAATTCAGTTTGGGGTGCTAGAAAACCATCAATACGATTTCTGTGCATTATTCGTCAGGTATATTTTTTTCTTCAAAATTAACAATTCATTTTACCCGGCTTAACAGCTGGTGACTAAAATGGATCAAATTTTAGGACTTGGTTTTGATTGGGCGGAGGGGGGGAGTGTGGTAGTAGTGAGGATGACCTCGAGTCAAAATTCAATCATATCCTAATTTGGAAGACGGGGTGCTTAAGGGCTAAAAATCGCAAATTTTTTTTTTGTTTTTCAGTCAATTGATGGAGAGTAAAAATTTGTATGGCGTGTCCGAAAATCATCCTCCTACATTGATAGAAAGGGCTGATGTAGGGGTTTTTTCTCTTCAGTACTTCTAACTCAAACAGAAAATATTCAGGGAGATTCGTCTTTTCAATTTATATAAACGAAAAATTACTCTTTTTTTCAATTTTTTTTCTTTTAACTGACAATTTAGGAGTTCATAGCAGATGTTTCAAAATGCCAGGCCATTTAAAAATTTTATTTTTAATTATTTTTCGACCCATTGAGGCGGATCTTTTGGTATCGCTACGATTATTCTTACCGATTGATATCTTTGTATGTTGAAAAAAAAAGAAACATTGAAAATGAATTTAAGACGTCCTTTAAAATGTTTTCGACTTTTCTTCGACATAGCTTTTTTGTTCTTTCTCTTTTCGTCTTCCTTTATCCTTTTCTGATCTCTCAAGGCTATCACCTCCTACAATTATTTTTTCAGAGAAAGATCACTCACGATGGTAATCGTATAACTAAAGATTTTTCCTTGTTTTTCAACATTAGGCAAAAATACCAGCACGACTGTACGAAGTTGTTGTGGTTTTTTTCATCATTTCGGGCGCTTAATTGAAGGCATTCCATCGAGTAATCTTACACATTGAATGAAAAAGCAATTATTTTTAATGGGATGTGAAGTCAAATTGTTTTAAAGATTGTTTCGTAAATTTTGGCTGAACCATTTGAGGGTGATTTTGTCAAATTGAGCTTGTTGTTGTGATTAAATTCTTGTGGGCCTTGTTTTACTGTAGTATTGAGTTAGTACTTTCTGTATCGAAATTATTTGTCGAGCAAAATCGGCCAACCAATGAGTTCGCATCGAGGATATGATTAAATTTCGTTTATTAATTCTGCTGCTCGAATATTCTACGAAAGTTTATCGTTAAAACTTTATAATAATTATTTCTTCGATGTTAATTAATAATTCGAGGTATCGAATTTCGAAATATTATCTACCAATGGATCTCTGTATCAATTTTTAGTGCCTTTGAAACGTTGTGAAAATTATTGAATCGCGAATTGAAAATTTGTTCGCAATTTTATTTAAAAATTGACGTCTTCAGGTAAGGAGTTTTTAAATTATTAGACGTAGGTAATAGAAAAAGAAAAAAAACAACCAAATTCTATAATCACACTTATCAATTCTTCGTTTTTCACGTGCTGTTAGGTCCGTAGATCGCGAATAAGTAAAAAAAAAAATCAACCAACTGTGTAATTTTCCTGCAGTACGGACGAGATCGATGATCGTATGAAATTTTCACTTTCGGTAGGCTTCAAGCAGCTGGCTGAAAAATGACTCGGATATCGTTGTCGTTAATTTTCGTCGCCTTCGCATTGCAGTCGGCTCCTTGGACAAAGGCCAAACCAACCGATGTGTTCGTCGAGCTAACCAAACAGCCTTACTACGTCGACAAAACCGAACTATTGCACGTGATCAGCCAATTCCACAATAACTACGATTTCGTCGCGTGTCCCAGTCGTTTCTTGAAGACGAGTAATTTGCACATGATTAAAAGCTTCTATCAGTTGGAATTCGACGACGACGGATCGCCGATAGACTACAACGATACCGAGACGTATTCGTTTTTTAAAAATTTCAAAATCTTCAATCGAACGAATACGTTTTTAGAAAATCGTCTGGCTCGCCATCCGGTTCTGTTGATCGATTTAAAATACAACATATCGGAAGTTGAAACCATCGCTCAAGTGGATACGTTGTTGAATACCAAATTACGAGATGCGTTTCAAGAATATTTCGACGTATTACCCAAACTGGCCAAACCGGAAGGTGAAGAATTCGCCGTCACGAAATTCGAAACCGAATTTATGCAAAAGCTGAAAAACGTCTCGGCCAGTCAGTTCGATCTATCTTACGGTTTGTACAGATTGAGCAACGTGCTGTTCAAGTATTTTCGTCGTCGCGTTATCATCCTGGTCGACAATTACGACTACGCCGCCAACGAGGCCGTACTCAAAAATCACCAGCTGCTCGGTACAGACTCGGCTGTGTACTACTTCTACACCAGCCTGGCCAACATGTTTCGCAGAACCTTCAAAGATAACAGGAAGTTTAAAAATTACGCCCTGATCACCGGTATCAGCGGCCGAATCGAATACTCCGACAATGAGGTGGCCGAAAATCGATTCCTCAACGAGCATAACTTCACACCCTATTTCGGATTTACCAAAGCCGACGTCGATGATTTGATAACCCGTTACAACGGCGTATACACCGAACACGATCTGGTGACAAAATACTATTGCGGATACCTGACCAGATTGCAACAGCGATACATTTACAGCCCTTATTCGATCGTGCAATACTTTCTGTCCAAGTCGAACGCGGATCGTAATGCAGTGAGATTACAATCGTACTGGCTGCAGACTGATCCGAACCAAGAGTTTATTAAGCAAGCCTGGAAATCGGATAGTTTCCGTCAAACGCTAAACCAAATGGTGGAAGATATGTCGAAACGTGTCAAGATTCCCAACTATCATCAGTCGTTTCCGGCATTGGATATGTTTGTACGAACGATTAATGAGAAAAGGCCCGCCTTTAAGGGCATTCATCAGTTGGATGTCGACTATTTATTTTATCATCTTCTGGAAGTCGGTTATCTAAGCCATTCCGGAGGTCATGATGGAACTGATATGTATCGTATTCCGAGTATTGATATTGATAACGGATTGAGGAAACTTATCGAGCAGTGGAATGTATTAAATGAAACGACGACGACGACGATAAAAGCGTCAAAACAATAACGGTTGAAATTAGCTTATTATGCGTGCTGATAGAGTAATAAGGTGTAAATATTGTACCATATTTGAAGAATTGTGAAAGAAAAGAAAAACAGAAAACGGGGGGGGGATCCATATTCGAAATATTTGTTTTATTTGATGATACCGTTGATCGCAATCGATAAGTGTTGAATGTTGAAACTTGTATTCGATAAGATTAGATTTTTGGTATAGCTTGTTGTTATCATTATTGCTCTCTCAACCCTACCACCCATTTTAAATTTATCACCCATCTACGAGTAAGTTTGTATTTATTTTTCGTAAGTAAGTTTGTTCTTGATTACTTATCATTATTATATACATCGTCAATGTAGGTTCTGCCAACTATCAATTTGTTGCTACGTACTCGACTCGAACACCACAAAACGTACCTGATAAATCTACAAGCTGAATTTTAACTCTGTAGTCTATTGGTTCAGGGGGAGGGTGGTGGTAGTGGTGGTGAGCCTAAGCAAAAAATGAACCTCTCCTAATTAGTCTGATTTTCTATATCATTTTACCGGTGAAAATCAGGTTATTACGGTCTATCGACTTATGATGGATGAGGGAGGAATATCTACAAAATCCGTTTTGATGTTGCAGAAGACCATTACAACAATTTTCGACCATATCAGATGTATATATTTTTTTGTTTAATTTTTATCATACTGGGCGTGTATAATTTCAGGGAAGGTGGGAACTTAAATTTGATGGCTCAGGTTGAGTCGGCTGATTAGTTTGAGGATTTTTTTTATTTCAATTAATGAATCTGGGATTGTTGGGGGGGGATTTCAGAGATGTTTAGGGTTTGTCTTTCATGTTTCAGAGAAGGGCAAAAGAAGAGAAGGTGTTGGGTTGAGGTAGGCTCGAAGTTGCAAAACTGGCATATTGGTTCGAAGTTGTTGAGATGTAAGTGGCTGTGGGTGAGTTTAGTGTGACCGATTCTAAGGCGAGTGATGATTATTTTTTCTGAACGAATAGAAGACCATTACGACCATTTTTGACTATGTCAGATATTTATTTTTTGTTTTCCTAAAACTAGAAAATTATTTGCTCAGCTCGATACTCACCAAAATCTAGGCAATCTGAAGTTGTATAACATATCCAAAAATCACTCTTCTGGGTTAATTAGGAAGGGAGATGTAATGGTTTTTCTTACTTTTTAAACTTGAAAAAGGGCTGTTCCGCTCCTATCTCTCCTTCAAATTGAGTTAGGAAGTTGAAATTTGGTATGCAGCTTTTCTATATGTGCTTTTCGGGGGTTTCGACTTTTCAGCCTCAATGCGCCTCCTCATAACACAAAAAAGGTTGTTTTTTTGTTGGTTTTTCTTATTTTTGAATTTGTTACTCGCATATCCCCGCTCCCTCCCCGTCGAATTATGCCAGATAGTTGAAATTTGTTATATGTTCTAGAGGTTTCGTTAGTAGTGCTTGCTCTTTAGCCCAGTTGCACCCCCCCCCCCCCCCCCCCATCCTTACCACAGAGTGAGGGTCAACTCTCGTAGTTGTAATATTTCACCAAAATTAGGTTTAAAAAGCATCGTTTTGCGATGTTTTTGTTGATAAATTTTGTTTTATATGAAGCTGATTTTTGAAGACGTCAGTATTGAGGGTAGGAGGGTTTAAATTGAGCTACGAAGTTAAAACCCCCAAAAGACACATCTAGAATCCTTACTGGATGTACATAGCTAATTACAACTTCCTAGCCCAATTAGAGGGGAGGGTTATGCGTGGGACAAACATTAAAAATTGGAAAAATCGACCAAAAAACCACACATTCAGGGTTGTGAGGGGGTGCGATGGGGTTGAAAAGTCGAGACCTTCAAAAGACGGAACTAGGGTTCCTACTGAATGTTAATATCTAATTTCATTTCTTAGTTCAATTTGGAAGGGAATTATATGAAGAACAAACTTAAAAACCCCAAAAAAAGGACCAAAACACCGCATTTTTGTAGCTGTGAAGTGGTGAAATAGGACTAAATAGTTGAGACCCCTAAAAGATACATCTGGGGTCCCTACTACATATACATACCTATTTTCATTTCTTAGCTCAATTTAGAGGGGAGTTAGGCGAGGAACAAACTCAAAAAACGAGAAAAATTGACCAAAAAACCACGTATCCAGGGTTGTGAGGGGGTGCAATGTGGCTGAAAAGTCGAGATCTTTAAAAGTCACATTTAGGGTCTCTACTGAATGTACATTCCAAATTTCAACTTTCTAGGTCAGTTTGGTGGGGAGATAGGGGAGGAATAGGCTTTTTCAAGGTCAAAAAAGGGGAAAACTGCTCATACCTCCCCTCCTACTTGACCTAGAAGGTTGATTTTCGGATATGTTATACAACTTAGATATAGATATCTAATCCGTCGCCGAACTAAGCCGATTGATCGGATTGGAGCGATTTTGGTTAATATCAAGCAAAATTAATGATTTTAGTCTTACAGAAAATAAAATAAAAATAAATATCTGACGTGGCCAAAAATTATCTTAATGATCTTCTAGGAACCCAAAAGGGATTTTGTTAGTATTCCCCCCTCCCCTCAAACAGCCGTTGGTTGATAGACTGTAAGAGCTTGGTTTTCATTGACAATAATTATGACGTTGAAAATCAGGCTAAAAATTCAAATAAATATCTGACTTTGCCAAAAATGGTCTTAAAGGCTCGCTAGGACTCCAAAACGAATTTTGTTGGTAATTAGTTCAATGTGTGAAAATTTTTTCTGGAACGTCGACAGAGATCGGATGGTAATTTTAAATTTTTAAACAACGGTGGAAAAATTTCCAGAGGTGATGCAGAAGTATTGAATAAGTAGCAATTTCCTTTGTTCGAAATCATTTCTGAAATTGCATTGTGTATTTGTGTGTGTTTGTGTGTAGTGTGTAGGCTGAGTATGGAGGACGGAGGTATGAAAAAATTGCGATAATGTCAAATTTGTATAGACTGCTGGGGTGGAGGAGGGGGTGGTTAAACGAAAAAGAAGTCTATTTGACATGCTCAAACTTTGGAAATCATTTTTTTTTTCAGAGATGCTTATATCTATTTGCTTATTATTTGGAAAACCAGTGAGAAAAAGGATTTTCAAAAATGACGTTGGCTGATTTTGGGAATTTTTCTCTCGCCTTATACGTGAACTGGTTATTATTTAAAACAGTCCAGCATCTTTTTATAGAATGTCCCTTATATAAAAATTACCGCATCGGATTCAATTTCCCAACTACCATTACTTCCCTCCTTACGAATGATGAACCTACAATAATAAATTTATTCAACTACCTTAAAAGTACCGGACTTCTTTCTAAAATCTAACAAATTTTCCCATCCGTACCTCTGGCCTAAGTTGCAGTATATGGCACGTAAAATGGAAAAAAGTAAAAAAAAAGTAAGTAAAAATCGAATATTTGAATAAGCAGTTGTCAAGAAAATCCAATCGCCATGTTTATTTTTTTATCAGCTAGATATTAAATATTGGAATTATTTACTCCGCAAACTGGAGCTGAAATAAGTTTAACGCGTGTACTTGACACTTGTTATTTAAAATTGGTACACGATTTGACGACGAGCACAACATTATTGATGATATTCGATCGCTGAATTGAGGTTTTCATTTATTGGCGTAACAATTTCCAACGCTTACAAACCGTGTACCTCTGTTTCGTGGAATCTTTCCGGTTCCAAACGAATATCCTAACCACATAACTAGCCATGGGTAATTTTTGCTAGTGGACAACGACATTCATCATGTACTGCTGGATGATCCTTTAGATGACGTGAATGGTGTGGACGAAGTATACAATCTGTAACAAATTTCCATATTATCTAGCAAACTTTCTTTTAGCTCTTGATTGGGTATGACGAACTGGTCACGTTGAAGGCCGTGGCTAAAATATCCCATCTCGAAACACTGCGTAAAAAATATATCCGTGTGATGAGGCAGAGTACCGACCCATCGACGATCTCGTAACAATTCCAAATTATGCAGCGCTGTACCGAGGTGAGTTTTATTTATCGACACCGTCATCGAACCGTTGTTTATCAACGTTTCGATGGCATTTCGAAAAGTAACGTCTTTCGTGAACAAAGATAGACGATCGGCGTAATCGCACGTCATAAAGTAGTTCTTTAGCTGGTACGATGCGGCAGTGGTGGCAATTCTCGAAGATCTATCTTTGAAATAAAAAGCTATCGACATCGAGTTGTACAATATGGTTTGATTTTTAGCCGTTCTGTAGCCTTGGTAGTAATCCAACACTGATTGACGTTCGGTTCGGTCGCATTGGTATTTATCGAACAATGTATCCAGCTCGAGCTGAGTAATACCGTAATACGGTGTAAATGGGTGATCGTCCAAGAAAGCGTAATGGATCACTGTTTCGCGTAGATTATGATCGATACCCAAGGGTAACGTGGTGACCGCGTTTATGATGCATAGCTTGATGTAAAGCCTGCCCAAAGTAATGGCTCGTGTTACTATCTCGTTCAAATATTTATATATGGGCAACGCGTAAGATTTCTGGCAAATATAGGAAACGAAAGCAGTCTCGTCGTATTCGTGTATCAGCAAAACGACAGGCTGATGGTAAACGTCGTACAAGACTCGTACGAAATTCAGCAACGAATTTTGCAGCTCCGATATATCGAGTTTTTTATCTTGCAAATTCTTCAAAAATATCATCTCGTTTTCACCCAGTCCGAAAGAATTTGGAAAATCGCGTAAATTCTTCAGCTGAGGATACTGCTGCAACTCGTACCATAATATGGTGTTCAAATCGGCCACCAAATGTTCGACGCTGGTCTCCGGCGTAGCTATACCCATCATATCTAAATGTATGACAGGGTATCGGGCTAAATGTTCGGATATTATGTTCGGATACTTGGCGATATTCAGCTTACAAAATATTTCGTAAGCTACGGTGTCCTTGGCTGGTCTAGGTGTACCGAGGTCGTCCAAATCTAAGGCTGCAAACTCGTGCACCATGTCTATATTTACGCTTTTACCGAAACGACGAGGTGCACTTACGTAGTACAAATGTGGTTTACCGTCGAAGGTGGTGTTCTGCTCGAAAAGTATACTCAGCATGTTGCTCTTATCGACGAAGTAAGGCTGCTGGAAAGCTGCTTTGAATGAGTGGCTGGGTAGTGGTGCAGAGTTATCGGGTAGGCCGAGTAGGAGGAGGAACATTGGGGGGATGTAGGTGATCATCACGAGTTAGCTGGAAGAATGAAAGGATGCTAATGGCTGTGTAACGAGCGTTGTGTTAAATTTTATACGCTGGTTGCTTACCGAACGAAGGTTTGATTCGGTGCCAAATAAATACCGAAATTTTTTATACACGGATCGAAATAGCCGAAAAAATATTATCATCGAATATGTTTCGTAGTCGGGCTGTTTATCGATTTTCGTAATGTATGTTTTTCTCTCTTGATAATATGTAAGTGAAATTTTGATAAAAATTATTTCGATTAGATAGTTACCTAATGCACTTACTTACAAGCTTCGTATCGGACCAGAATGTGCTTGAAAGCATTTTCAGGCACCATTGATATGGTCATTTTTTTCTTCAAACAGCCTTTCCTAAAAAGGGTCAAAAACGGCCCTCGATCAGAAATCGATCAAAATTGAGCCAAAACGTTGCTTACGGTGTAAATACGCGCCTTTCACCTCCCTTCGGGAATTATCGCCCCCATGTCAAAATTTTAACATCGATATCTCTGAAAAAGTAGGGTAAAAAAATTTGAAATTTTCACAGATTAAACATCTTACTGAGTAAGTACTATGAATGAGAATTTTTTGAAAATTTTCGGTTCACATTTTCCCAATTTTTTTTATGTTGAAATTAAAAAAAAAATTTAGGAGGACTCATGGCTGGAAATTTTTTTATAATTTTTGTTAGGTGGTCATCTATCGCATATGTTTTTTCAAGGTTCCAAAATTGAGTGTAACATGCTGAAAAAAAAAATCAAAACCAAAAAAAACTAGTTTTTCACTACTTTTTCATAATTAATAACGGCGATATCCCTACTCAAAGTAAAAGTTAAGTAAGTACATATTAAAAGAACTTCATTTCCAAAATTTCAAGTCCTGAAGTGTGATTTTTCAAATTTCAAAATTATCCCACCGACCTGTACATGATGAAGATTTGATCCAGCGTAGAAAAAAAGTTAACCACTGATCAAAATCTGACACTTGACACTATATTTAAAATGTACGACTTGGAATTAGCCTATATAAATATATTCCTTTTTTTTTTTTTTTTTTTTTTTTTTTTTTTTTTTTTTTTTTTTTGAGACTATTACGCCCAGTGGACAGGGAATCTGATTTTTTAAAACTTCAGAGAAAAGTTTTACTCCAGCTTCAAACTTTTTAAATTTTTTGTTAAGAAAAAAATTTACTGCCCGATCTTTGAACTTTTTTCACATTATACTCGTACATCGTATTTCGACCACTATTTGTCATCCATGTCCGATGACATAGAACTACTCCACTACGTGTCGCGGTGGTTAATATCGTGCACGGGCTTCAGGCTGTTGGCGTTGAGTTCGTAAATTCAACGCCGATCACGAACGGGTTAATATTATTCGAATTGGCTGAAACTTTAGCTATGGTGTTTTTAAGGCTATAAAAAACTTTTTAGGGGCGAGGTTCCAAAAATTCCAAAATTTGTACTTTAAGAAACACTCACGTATACCATTTTTATGAACTGTTCTCTTCAGCACTAAAAAAATCCAAAAATTTCTGAAGGCTACGAAGCGTCTCGACATCGCTTTCAATCGATTTGGATGGTCGAAAGTAGGGTGTGTACCAAATTTCAGCTTTTTTCGTTGATCAAAACAAATTTTCATGATATACAGGACGAAGAGATAATTTTGAAATTTTAAAAATTCGTCAAAATTCGAGAAATGCATTTCAGGATTTGAGATTTTAGAAACGGAGTTCTTTTAATATGTACTTTCAATTTATTCACGAATTGACTCGAAATTTTGCTTTGAGTTGGGATACCTACCTTATTAATTATAAAAAGGTAGTGAAAAACGTGTTTGTTTGGCTTTGATTTTTTTTTTGAGCTCGTTACACTCAATTTTGAAACCCCCAAAAAATATATGCAATAGATGACCACCTAAAAAAGACGATAAAATAATTCCCAGCTATGAGCCCCCCTCCCCCGAAGAATTTAAAAAAATGTTTTTTTGAAAATTTTGACATAAAAAAAATGGGAAAAATATGAACCGAAAATTTTCAAAAAATTCTCGCAAGATGTATGATCTGTGAAAATTTCAAAAGTTTTTACCCAACCTTTCCAGAGATATCGCATGTTGAAATTTCGAAATTTGGAGTGCAATAATACGGGAGGGGTGGGTGTGCGGGGTCAAAATTTTTTTGGTATTTTTTAGATCATAACTAACATTTTGGCTCAATTTTGATCGATTTTTGGTCGGGCACCGTTTTTGACTCGTATTACGAAAGGCTCTCTCTTTAGCCTGATTTCTTACGGACTATCCACTTACGATGGCTTCCTAGGGCGGGGGAAGGGACGAAATACGGATTGGGGAATATTTTTGACGATGTCAGATATTTATTTTTTTTCATGAAACTAAAATCATTGACTCGGCTTGATACTGACCAAAATTATTCGGATTCGGTTTACGTGTTCAGATTGGCGACAAATTAGATGTATGCATATGAGTGAAGGAGACCTTTGGTCAAAATCCAATTGTGCCCGAATTCGGGAAAGGGAGGGGGTGCTGAGAAATTGAAATGGCAAAAATTATTCGTTTTTAAAGTAATCGGTAGAGAATTAGAAGTTTTAACATATTCAGAAATTAGCATACTAATTTAGTTAGGAGGGGCGATTTGGAGATTTCCTTCCACTTTGGCGAAGGGTGGTCAATCCATATCTCTTCTCAAAATTAAGGTGGAACGGACGGTTAAAATCTGGTTTGTAAATGTAGTAGAGGCTCTAGATGTGCCTTACCTTTTGAGGGTTTCGACTTTCGCCCCATTGCACCTCCTCAGAGCCCTAAAAATGTAGTTCTTTGGTTAGTTTTTCTTATTTTTCAAGTTGGTGACATACACAACTACCTTCCAAATTGAGCTAATGGGCTGAAATTTGAAATGTTGATTTTTTTTTAATAATTTAATACATTTTTTAAAGATTTTTTTTGACATCTCGCTCTTTTTTGAAGTGTAAAATGGCATGTTGAATGGATTTTTTTTCTTTTCAAAATCGTACACTTTGAAAGTGAAATAATGTTCTTTTTGAAACGTAAAACGACATTTTGAATGTTTTTTTTCCAGTATAATTATTTTTACTCTGCTCGATACAGATAAAAATCGCTCCATTGTGATCAATCGGCTCAGTTTGGAGACGGATTAGATATATATGAGTAGGGATGACCTTGGGTGAAAATTCAGTTTCACGTCATGCTGGGAGAGGGTGTGCTGAAGGGGAAAAACCATAAAAATGTTTCCTTTTCGAGTCAATCGATAGAAAATCCGAAGTTGTCTAACATATTCAAACATCAATCTCCTAGATCAATTAGGAGGGGAGATATGAAGGGTTTTTCTTTTTTTGACCTTGAAGAGCTATTCCTCCCTTATCTCCCCATCAAAATGAGCTGGGAAGTTGAAACTTGAAGTTTACATTGAATAGGGGCCCTAAATATACTTTTTGGGGGTCTCAACTTTTCATCCTCATTGCACCCCCTCGCAGCCCCAAATATGTGGTTTTTAGGTCGCTTTTCATGCTTTGAGTTTGTTCCTCGCATAACTCTCCTCCAAATTGGGCTAGGAAGTTGAAATTTGGATGTGCCTTTGAGGATTTAAATTTTTTCACCTCATTTTACTCTTTCTACTCTCAATTGTTGTGATTGCAATACGCTGGAAATCGCCTCCTTCAAGCCACTGCTAGGTACACCACATTTTTTTACGTCTTGAAAGGGTAAATATGGGTACAATTTTAAAATAGTATTTTCTTGGTTAGCTACAAAATTATTGCGCATCTTAAAAGCGAAAAATAAACGGTTTTGGATAATTTTCTTCATTTTCTGTGTTTTTTGGGGTATAAAATAACATTTCCAAAAACTTTTTTCAGCTTTACGTTTTAAATTCTTATGTTTTTTTTAAGTTTTTCGATTGTTTTGAATGTGTTTTCCTTTGTTCTTTTACATTTTTTTAAATATTTCATGTTGACATTAAAACGATGTTTTTCATCACTTCACACTTTATAAGTAAGAAGGTCACGTTTCTTGAAGTTTTTTTTCTTAATCTACTGAATGGCATTTTAAACAATTTTCGAAGATTTTCTTCATTATTATGAAATGACATTTTGAATGAACTTTTCATAATTTTAAATTTCAAAAACTAAAAATCAAAGTGGTCTATCAAGTCTCTATGAAACAAAAAATGTACCTAACTCGGTATTAAATGATAAATTATTATTAATTTTGTACAAATTCATCTATTTATATTAATTAGATGCGTTATTGCTTTTTACATTCTCTTCCTGCTATGAAGATTTTCAGCAATAATTCGTTCCATTTTACCCAATTTTTGATTCACCTATTCCTTAGGATTACGATGGATTTATTTTCCATTGGATATCTGTCATCGGTTTATTTACGAGTATGCTAACCACAGGTACTGTTATACCTCTTGAATTCTTCCTCGAAAACATCCCTCATCTCGTCGTTAGGAATTACATAGGTGCCCTCTTGACTTCCGTGACTCAAGTATCCCATTTCGAAGCTCTGCGTAATGAAAATATCGACGCATTCGGGCGAACAGGTACTATTAAATTTCGCCTCTCTGAGTTGTTCCAACATTAAAATGGCCTCAGGTTTATATCGTTTGTTGAGCGAGTATTCTATAGAACCGTTTTGCATTAATTCGCGCATCATGTCTCTAAATTGCGGATTTTTAAGAAACATGCCGACTCGACCAACCCAATCACCTTGTTTGGCGTAGCTAGTGGTGTTGAAAGGTTCATCGGACGAGTGTCTTTTATACTCGTACAGATGGTTGATGATGGAATGCGGATTATAAAGCGTGGTTCGTCGATCGGCCGACAAGTAGCCTTTGTAGTGTCGATGAACGGCTTGTTTTTCAAGAACGTTGAGTCGATGCTTGGCCATCAATTCTTCGACTTCCGGTTCGGTGAAACCGTAGAATGGTACGAACGGATGTGTACCGAGGAATGGACAGTGTGTGATGGTGTTACGTAAAGGTTCATCTAGCAACGAATACGCTAAAGAGGTGATACCCTGGATGAGGACGAATTTAAGATAAGGTTGCCCTTGAGTCAGAGCGTAAGTGAACATTTCGTTAATAGCTTTAAATGCTCCCGTTACGTAGCTTCCTGGAGTTATGTATGAATTGAAAGTAGTCTCGTCGTATTCGTCCACCAGTAGGATGACTTTGGTATTGTTATAAGTCAAGTAGAGTATATGGATCAGGTTGAAAATACTATATTCCAATTCATTCAAAGTCAATTGTTTGCGCTTAACTTTGTCCAAGAAATCTATGTAATCTGGACTGAGTAGAGAATGATTTTGAGTGGTTTTCAATTGTGGATGAGTCTCGAGTTCGAGAGATAGCAATGAGTTCATATCGGTGATAACCTCTTCGACGGTACCGTCCATAAATGCAATAGCCATAAGGTCCAGTTGTAGTACAATGTATTGGGCTAAATGTTCAGATACGATGGATTCGTATTTAGCGATTTTTAAATTTTTGAAAAGCTGGTACGCTTCGGTGTCCAACGGATTTACCGGTGCTCCTGCTTGATTGAATTTTTTCCCAGCGAAAGTATGCACCATGTCGATATTGATGCTTTTGGCGAATTGGCGTGGTGTTGTAATGTAATAGTACGGGTTAGTCGAAGTTTGATCGGTGTAATTTCGATCGAACAATATTCTCAGCATTTCGCTCTTATCCACGAAATCTTGCTGGGTGCGTAAAACTTCGGGAAATATGTTGTTCTTGACGGCGCATAACGAGAGTGGCCCAGTCGATATCAGCAATAATACCTGGAGGAACATTTCCATTTTCATTAGATTTAATATCGTCGTATTTATTCCAATATTACCTTGAATAATTGAATTTTATGATTCATAATCGTGATGCTGCTGCGAGGTGAATTTTTAAACCGAACATATCACGCTTAAAAAGCAGAAAACTAAACGAACTTTACTTCAGATTTAAATGTATACGTGATGGTTATCACCTTGTAAAGTTGCCGTATACGAAATATGATACGTTGATAAGATAATTTTTCGATCACCTGATGTTCGGTGCTTTCATAAAAATCAATGTTTAATTTTCTTGCCGATAAAATTTGTTCTTTACCTACCTAAAAAAAAATTTGCAGTTTGAGATCGAAATTTTAGCCATCTGCTTGTATTGTTCTCCTTCTTATACCCTCTTTTTTAGAAATAAAACCATTCGAATTGGAAAACTTCTAAATTTTTTGAGAAAACTTTTTAATTAGCCTTGAAGGAAATGAAGAATTCCTACCAAATATGAAGTGTTGCATTTGAAATACAAAAAAATTAACGTAATAATTATGGTAAAATTTTTATAATACTTTATTTGGTTCAAGATTCGACAGGTAGTGAATATTTCCTGTTCAGTCATTCACCAACGTGTATAAACACAATCGATTCAGAGATTAATTTCGTGGTAAATAAGATTTTTCAATGACCAGCTCACCTGGTTCGTTTTATAGTAGATGAATCACTTTTCGAAATGATCAGTTCGGTAATTGAATCGTTCATGAGCGATATCATTATTTCTTGATTCGATCTTTACTGTTCAGGAACAACTCTTATTTGAAGGGATTTGATTGTTTGCAAACAATGTTTGTCTCACAATGATTCATACACTAATGATTTTTTTGATTTTTTATGCCCTGGTTCAGTCGTCCACGATGCTTCGTTTCAATGGTAATAGTGACTAATAGATTGATAAAGAGTTGTGTGTGTCTCAACTGATTGCGAACGATTGTTTCATAAAGTGATTCAGTCGTTCGCGAGCGAGTCTATTACAAAGTGATTCAATAATTTGCAAACGCTTTCTACGCGAATGATTTCGACTAGAAGCGATTCAATCCTTAAAGAATGAACTCTAGGTGAAGTAATCTGTGTAAATTGATTCAGTCGTTCATAAGCAATTTCCAATTTTTTACACGAAACAATTCAGTCGTTCGCGAGTGATTTCCACCAAAGGCGATTCAGTCCTTTGCGAATAATTATCACATAACTGATTCAATTCTTCGCAAAAGTTTCGTGAAGTGATTCAATCGTTTGCGAACGAATTGTACGTAAAGTGATTCAATCGCACGCGATTGATTTCTACATAAAATGATTCAGCTGTTGACTGTTCATATTTATGTTCATGGTGAAGTTTTATTATTTTGTCACGCTGTAATAAAATCGCTTGCAAATGATTTATTCAAGAAGTGATTTAATCGTTGACAAAATATGCGTTTATGAAGTAACTCAGTCGTTCTGAAACAATGCATTCTAAAAATGATTTGGTCGTTCGCGAACGATTCATTTCTGAAGTGATTCAGTCGTTTGCAAACGATTCTTTTGGAAAGTGATTCAGCCGTTCGCAAACGATTCATTTGTGATATGATTAAGTCGTTCAAGAACAATGAATTTGAGAAGTGGTTTTGGTCGTTCGCGAACGATTCATTTGGAAAGTGATTCAGCCGTTCGCAAACGATTCATTTGTAATATGATTTAGTCGTTCAAGAACAATGAATTTGAGAAGTGGTTTTGGTCGTTCGCGAACGATTCATTTGGGAAGTGATTCAGTCGTTCGCAAGCGATTCATTTGTGAGGCGATTCAGTCGTTCAAGAACAATGAATTTGAGAATTGGTTTTGGTCGTTCGCGGACGATTCATTTGGAAAGTGATTCAGTCCTTCGCGAACGATTCATTTGTGAAGAGATTCAGTCGTTTGAGAACAATTTATTTATGAAGCAACTCAGTTGTTCGCGAATGATTCATTTGAGACGTGATAATGTCGTTCATCATTTTTGTTGGATATTGATTGCATTGAAACAATGTTTCTTCTACTAAAGTCTGACCAGATCGTAGAATCGATTCAATACCAGAATTATCTATGACGATCTTTAGAATAAGTGATTTATTATGCGTTTTGAAATGTTTGAAATTTCAACTAAATGATTTTGTGAAATACAGGAATGATCGAAACTGACTTATTCTTCATTGATTGAGTCAGTCTTGAATGACTCGGTCAAGTTGTGAACTTTGAAAGTTGAATTTTTGGGCAACAGTTTGCTCTCGTAAAACGACATTTTTAGTAATAAAATGCGATAAAATTTGAAAACAAAACAATTTAATGATAAATACTGATAAGCGGTGAGTAAGATACTGGAACTATGTGCCCAGTCAATCGATCAGGGCTCTTTTGAAAATGGTTTCAATACTTTTTCTATTCCACGAACCGATTTTTGCCCTTCTACCAGAGTGAAAATCATCCTTATTTATGGCCAAAACGATTCACACGCGCGAAGGTGTAGTTCCAGTGTTCAGTTCGTCGTAAACTTTCATAATATCGTCTAGAGTTTCGGCAACCTCTTGGTTGGGAATTACGTAAGTGTGGTTTGCGCTACTGTGACTGAAATATCCCATTTCGAAGTAGAAAGTGAAAAACATTGCAGCGTGACGTGGATCGGTGCCGGCAAATCGACGTCCTTTCAACAGTCTGAACTCGTGAATGGCGTCGGGACGATGTATCTTTGATAACGGATAAGTGAACGTGCGGTTTCGCTGCAGATCTTCCATGTGTTTGCGAAACTCTGCGTTCTTCATGAACGACGACATCGGTCCCAAGGGTGTACGTTGTTTGAATATGTTTTTCAATTTGACATCCTGCGAGGTCGTCTCGGCGCTATCGTTACCTTTATTCATAAAATAATTAGCTATAGCGATGGAGTTATACAAGGTAGTTCCATTTTCAGCCGTGGTATATCCTTTGTAACGTTCGCGAACTTGACGTCTTTCGATTTCGTCGCATTTGTATTTATCGAATAAAGTGTCAAGTTCTGATTCGACAAAACCGTAAAACAAAGTGAACTCGTGATCGTTTAAGAAAGCATAATGAGGCGTGTTGTCCAGTTTTGTGGAATCCGCACTGTATGACAGTGTTGTTATACCGGTGACCAATGCTAATTTAATGTATTTACGAGCATAGGTGAATGCATACGTCAGCATACTGTGTATCATCGTGTTCGCCTCGGCTGGATAAGTTTTTGTTGTGAGGGTCGATACGGTTGCTGTGGTATCGAATTCGTCCACCAATATGATCACTTTGGTACTGTTGAAAAATTCGTAGAGAATTTTGGTCAAACGATACAAACCCATTTGTATCTGACCGGTGGTTAAATTCTGTTTTTGCACGTTTTGTATGAATAGTTGATCGGGTTTTTCGAATTTATTCACGTACTGATCCAGCTTATGGAGCTGAACGTAGTTGTGCAGCTCGAACCACAAGATGGCGCTCAATGACGAGCAGATTTCTTCCGGTGAGGTGCCATGGTGGAAAATATCCGACAGATCGATGATTATAACTGGATATCGAGCCATGTGATTGGCCAATATGTCGCCGTATTTGAAGATATTTCGAGTGCTAAACCTAGAGTAGGTTTCCGTTTCGGTGTAGTTTTTGGGACGGCCGTATTCGTTGATGATTATCTCGGCGAAACTTTTCACCATGAGCAGATTTATGGTTTTACCGAAGCCTCGAGGACATGTAATGTAATAAAATGGATTACCTTGCGGTTGATTGTCGTCGAATAGTGTTTTTAACATTTCAGTCTTGTCTACGAAGAAGGGTAGCTCGACCAGAACATCGTAAGCATTTGGAAACATGGCGATTATCTCGTTTAATGGTAAACCGAATAAGAAAACAAGCGTTGATAACAGTCGATTCATTTGTGCGAGATTATAGTTCTTTTTAAAATATGAATTTAAATGAATGAGCAATGTGTTATTGTGCTATCGAAAATGAAATATGTACACAGAAAAATCCAATACTTATTTTCACCGAAACCATATAAATGAGATAAGATGAATTTTTAAAATAATTAATTTCTTTTCTGAAGGTTAAATTTTGGGAATCATTGAAAGTATCCTGATTTAGATACAGGGAAATGATCAAATAGATGATTCGATTTTTATGGGCTGGTTTTTCATTAAGTAGGACTGGGAATTTGATAATGATATAGTATCGAATGATTTCTACCTATTCGTACTTCTGAATGAGGATTCATTAAATGGAATTAATGCGTGTAAAATTATGATTTTCCGAGTATTTCTACTGTTTTTTTTTTGGATGAATTTTGGTTCTCATTTGAGACATATTCTTTTTCATACGAAAGAATCTATTTTTCCATGTTGTTGATCGATGGATATTGGAGAAATTCTAGATTTTTGATAATATCGCGTTCACTTTCTGTTTGAATTTTTCATAGGTCTTCTGAAAATCATGATTCAACTTGAGAGATCAATTTTTGGAAGTTGTTCGTTAATGATGCAATTGAAATTGAGAGTCGTTCGTGAATGATTCGTACAAACTGAAACTATAGAATAATTTATCTGTTGGAAATCATTTTCATTGATGAATGTATTATTTTGTTCACGAAGGATTCGCTGAGTGTGTCGGAATCATTCATGAACGATTCGATCATAAATAAGAATCGTTCATGAACGATTTATATGAACTAGAATTACAAAACATTCATCTGCTAGAGATCAATTTTCTGCGATATATGTATTTTTTGTTCATGAACGATTTGATCGGAAATGAGAGTCGTTCATGAACGATTCGTAAAAACTAGAATCTAAAAATATTTATTTGCTATAGATTATTTTCAGTGATGAATGTATTTTTTTGTTCACGAACGATTCGTCCAATGTATCGGAATCGTTCGCGAACGATTACATCAAAAATGAGAATCGTTCATGAACGATTTGTATGAACAGACTTACCAAATATTAATTTGCTAGAGATACATTTTCAGTAATGCATGTACTTTTTGTTTACGAACGATTTACATCTTGTCAAAATCGTTCACGAATGATTCGATCACAAATGAAAGTCATTCATGAACGATTTTTCATGAACTAGAATTACAAAACCATCTTCTAGCGATTAGTTTTCACCTTATCAGTAATGGTTGTGTTTTTTCGCTCACGAACGATTTGATCAGAACTGAGAGTTGTTCATGAACGATTTGTGCAAACAGACTTTCCAAAGATTCATTTTCTAAGAATTAATTTTCAGCAATATGTGTACTTTTTGTTCATGAACGATTCGAATTGTGTCAAAAACGTTTGCGAACGATTTGATCGGAAATAACAATCATTCATGAACGATTCGTATAGACTAGGACTACGAAACAGTCACTTCCTAGTAACTGATTTGTAGCTTACAGTAACTGGTCTTGTTTTGAACGATTCACATGTGGCCAAAGTTGTTCGTGAATAGTTTTGCTGACCATTCTCGTACACATTAATCGCGAGACGTTTATTTGCGAGTAATTTGTTTGATCGTATTCGTTCACGTATGTTCAATGGTGTCTGTTAACGTATCACTTGAAATTTAGTGTCTTTTTTGGATTGTTCCCTTATAAGACATTCATTTAAAATTGGTTCTTGTGTTTGTAGATTATTATTAGTTCATGAACGATTCAAATCATGGCGTTCGTGAATGATTCGAATAAAATTATGATTCGTTCACATACTATTCAAGTATCCATATATCAGTAGACGAGTACTTGCAAGTGATTTGTATGGTAGTATTTTTATTCTTTCGCGAATGATTCACACTCAGTTAAAGTCGTTTATGAACGATTTGATTTTATGGAGTTGTTCGTGAACGATCGCACTAAAACCTGGAATCGTTTATAAACGATTGTAGTAGTTTTGAAAATTTTTCTTCACAAATTCAATTTATTCGTTCGTGAACGACTCTTGATGAACTCTGATTCATTTAAAGGTAAATTCTTTGGCGAGCGTGCAATGTCATTCAATATGAGTTGAAGTCGTTCGCTAACGATTCTTTCAATTGTTCAAAATCGTTTTGAGATCAGGTCATGTGTTAACTACTTACTCTCTCGGATTAGATTCATTCGTTCGCAAAGATTCATTTAATCATAATAATGATTCTGTCGTGAATAATTTCTTCCAACGAAACACTGCACCGTTGCCGAACGATTATTTTGAAGTTATGCGAGTTATTCGTTCGTGAATGATTCGTTCAAAATTCATATTTCGTTCAGAATGAAAAAACAAACTCAAATTTTTATTTACAGATTTCGGAACATCAGCTATTTACTCGCATTTGTTGAAATATATTTTAACATAGGCGTATTTATAATTATACAAGTGTTTCTAAAATACAGCGCATTCTCTGTTATCTTAAATCTAATGACTCTTGAACCGCATTTTTCTTCGAAAAAAGGTAGTACCAGCCGAGCAGACTCGTAAGTGTTTGTAAAAATTAGCATAGCCGGCGACTCGACATCTAAATTGGCAAATTCACAAATAGGTGCCATCCTGCATTGATTTTCTCACTCGAGCGACGTTCACCTCTTAATACCTTGAACGTAAATCGTACGTAACCGGTTGTTCAGGTTCCGGCGGCGATACATTCATCGTGTCAGAATGTTCAGTTGGCGTGGCCGATTCTACGTCAGCGAATCCGGGCACGGCTTCGGGATCTGATGGCTCTTCGTCGACCAGCGAAATACCCGAATCGGCAGCCATCACTATGTTCGGATCGGCATCCTTATTGTTATTGTTGTTGTTCTCGTGGTTGACGAATTCGTTGCGTGTGGTTGCCACAGTCGTCGTGGTCGTCGTGGTCGTCACGTTCGTGTCGTATTTGGCATATCGCGCCCAGTACACCTCCAGATCGTATTCGATGATCTGTTTGGCGTCGATGTTCGGTATAATATAGGCGTGCATATCGCCCTCGCCGTGCGAAAAGTAGCCTAATTCGAAGTACAGTCGAATAAACAAGAAGACCTGCTCGTCGCTGATACGTCCGAAATTCACATCTCGCAGAAGCTCGAGTTGATCGAGCGCGTCGCCTGGTTGCTGTTTGCGTAATTTTAGACGAACCGTCTTATTCGATAACAAATCGTCGATAGTTTTTCGAAACACTTTGCTTCGGTAGAATGGCGCGTTCAATCCTTGACCTTCGATTTTCCTCCAGTACGTCTGCAAGCTGTCTTGGTAATTGGGCAATGTCCTGAATGAGAAATACGAACTGAGCGAAAACGGATGGTACATCGGGGCTTTTTTAATAGCCGTCCGGTACGGTTTGTAGAACTCCAATACGGCGGTCTTTTCCTCTTCCGAGCAACCGTATTTGTCAAACACTTCGATGATGTCGGTTTGCGTTATGCCCATGTAAGGCATGAACGCGTGATCGTTTAAGAAACACATATGCGTCATGAACTTGGGCAGCAGGTCATCGGAGGCGAATGCCAGACTCGAAACGCCCATCATTAGAACGTTTTTCAAATAATTTTTACCTCCTTTGATCAGCTTAGACAGAATGTGATTCAATTTACGATAATTACGAGCGGTATATCCGCGTTGGAAAATATAACTTCGAAGAGCCGTATTGTCGTACTCGTCGATCAGCAGTATGACCGGCGTATTGTCGAATAGTTCGTACATGAATTTCACCAACAACAGCAGCGAACTGTCCAACGTCTGGATGGTTAGATTGCGAGCGTAGATGGTTTCGATGAATCGTCTGGACGATATGCTCATGGTAAAGTTATCCGGGTATCCGTCTCGTATGTATTTTTGCATTCGGCTGGTACGAGTGGTGAACGGTTTCAAAGCTTCTAAGTACTTTTGATTTAGTTCGATGGCGATTTTACGGTGACTCTGGTGCATGGCGGCGTATTTAGTCAGGTCTAGAAATATAACCGGGTAACGAGCCAGATGCTTTTCGACCAGCTCCGGGTACTGGCCGATTTTCGTATCTTTAAAAATTTTATAAGCGTACGTTTCGGGCCACGGTTTAACATTGCCTTCGAAATCGAGCTCCACTTCGCTGAAACTCTGAGTCATTCGTAGTAAAGTAGATTTACTGAAACGGTGAGGTGCGGTGACGAAGTAAAATTGTTCCTGCGACGAAGTCATGACCGGATCGAATAATAAACGCAGGAATTCGGTTTTGTCGATGAAAAATTGCGATAGTTTCATTTCGTCGAATTTATTACGAAATGCCCAAGCGTGATGGCGTTGGATGAAAAAGGCGCACATTAAAAATGCCACGATGTGAGGTAATGTCGACGCACTGGGCATGATGACGATTACTTATTAATTGAATGTAGACGATTGAAAGACGATTAGGTACGGCGATTAGATTGATTTCTTTTGCTGCTTAACAATACGTGGAATTATGACTAGAGATGGTGAACAGACGACGAGCATGGCGTCTTTAGTATTAAAAGTTAATTAATGAAAGGCTTTGATCGATGTACAAAGGTAAAGGTATAGATGTTTCAGTACTCACTGGGCATTGGTGTGATGTGTATATGATTTCAAAAGCTGCGATGAAGAATTCGCCGGCACGATGGTTGGCATCCGGTAGAGTAATATATCGGATCAGATTTATCTGCATAAGAACGAAATTTATAGGTATAGCCGGTTGTATACCCCACATTAATGCCTAGTATATGGCTTCCTTATCAGATAACCATCTCGTAATATGTACCTACGATTAACGTAGAGGTTTTTTGAAATTGAATTTCATTCGTGATATTTAAATATCTATAATATTTAATTTGGTGTAGTGAAAGTATGTATGTACTTTGTATGTGAAGACGTAGGATAGTGTGTATCACTTTCCTCATATGGTTGAATTTGAAAGCATATTAAAGATATAGAGTTTATAAATGTATCTGATCTGTACGTTAATTTCTTCCTTATTTTCCTCCATTACTCCTTGTTGTGAGAAGAAAAATATCCTCACTTGTTCTATTGAAGGTTGCTATAGTTGATCAAAAATCACGAAAAAATGTTGAAAATTAGATGAAGATTGACCTAATATATAAAAAAAATTGTTGAAAACCATCGAAAATTAAAAAAAAAAAAAATTGGAAAAAATGTGTAACAAATGCAGAAATTTGATTAAAAATTGCGATAAACTCAGCCTTTTCAACTCATTTTTCCCAAATTTTAAATCAATTTTCGATGATTTTTAACAATTTTTTTCCATGGTTTTGGTCAATTTTTACCTAATTTTCAACAGTTCTTAGCGATTTTTGATTAGTGTTTTGCACTTTTTACCGTACTTGTGAATTTTTTAACCAATTTTTGACGACTTTTTGGTCAAATTTTACATAATTTCAATAGTTTATCAAGATTTTTTATCAATTTTCTGTGTTTTTTACCAATTTTTGTCAAATTTTTACCCAACTTTCATTGATTTTTTTTATGATTTTTTGTCAATTTTTACTTAGTTTTGAACATTATTTCGTGAATTTTGACCACTTGTGTACACTTTTTGTATTTTGTCAATTTTTATCCAATTTTCAAAACGATTTTTAATCAATATACTACATTTTTAACCCATTTCTGTCAAATTTTTACTCAATGCTCAATTGCTCAATGATTTTTAACAATTCTTTCTTATTTTCCGTCAATTTTCACTCTTTTTTCAACGGTTTTTTCGTGATTTTTGATTAATTTTCTATACTTTTTACTCATTAACCTTATTTTTACTCAGTTTTCGTTGATTTTTAACAACTGTTTTATATTTCAGGTCAATTTTCATTTCTTTTTCAACATTTTTTAAAATGATTTTTGAGCAATTTTCTACGCTGTTTATCCATTACTAATGTGAAATTTTATTTGTTTTATTTGTTACAGGTAAGTTTCGAATGGTGTCATTTATTCTTAATCACCAGAAGTTGAAATTATCGTGAGTAGGCAAGTTGCATTTATAATTCAATTAATCATTGAGCAAATCAGTTCAAAGCAAAGTATTTCAGTTTGCTCTATCAGGATGGATTCAGGAAAAAAAAAGAAAAGATTGAAAAAAAAACATCGCTTCGCAATGTTTTTTTTCCTAATCAGCGTTGCTGGTAGGAAGGATTCAATAGGACTAAAAAGTCGAAACCCCCAAAAGGCACATCAAGGGTCCTAGCATACAAGACATATCTGATTTAAATTTCCTAGCCCAATTTGGAGGAGAGTTACGCGAAGAACAAACCCAAAAAACCACATATTTGGGGCTGTGAAGAGGTGAAATGGGTCGGAAGTGTCGAGACCCACAAAAACACAGCTAGGACCCTTACTAAATGTACATACCTAATTTCAACTTCCTAGTTCAATTTGGAAGGGAGTTATGCGAAGAACAAACTCAAAAAATGAGAAAAAACTTTTTTTTTTTGGAGCTGTAAGGTGGTGAAATAGGGCTGAAAAGTCAAGACACACCCCCCCCGGCACAGCTAGGACCCACACTAAATGTACATACCTAATTTCGAGTTCCTAGCACAATTTAGAGAGTAGTTATGTAAGGAACAAACTCAATAAACGAGGGGGAAAAGCCAAAAAAACCGCATTTTTGAGGCTATGAGAGAGTGCAATAAGGCTGAAAAGTCGAGGTCTCCAAGAGGCACGTCTATAGTCCTTACTGAATGTACATACCTAATTTTAATCGCTCTTGTTGAAAATGGAATCAAAGCAGTATGGCAACTCTGCAGCGTGATATGGCAAAGTTGTAAACGATCTACTGAATGGTGTAAGTCGGTGCCAATTCGCTTGCATAAGGAAGGAGATGCAAGATAATGCTCTAATTATCAAACAATCGCTCTAATTCCACACAGTAGCAAAGTCGTGTTACGAATCCTGAACAACCGGATCAAGGCGTTCTACACAGGCAAATTTCACCCAGAAAAACCGGTTTCATGCCAGGTAGAGGCACAAGGGAACAGATAATGAATGTCCGACCAATCATCAAAAAGTGCAGAAGAATCTCTTCAAAGTTTTAAGATAGATGCGAGTCCCTGGTCATTTAGTAGATTTCGTGGAGTCCCTGTATGAGTTCAATTCTACGGTGGTGAGAGTTGATGATGAAGAATCTGAGACTTTTCAAGCGGAACAGGGAGTGCGTCAAGGATGCATATCATCCCGACGGTTATTTAATATCTGTGGCGAGCGCATCATTCGCGAGGTTCTACAATATTTTGGACTGGTGGTATTTCCATTGGAGGAAGAAGAATCTCTAATCTGCGATATGCAGATGATACCACCTTGATTGCTTCAGATGAAGAGGAAATGGCGGAGCTCGTCAATCTGGTGAAGATGGAAAGTCATGCTGGTGGATCGGGCCAAGTATCTCCCAGTTTTTACAGCTCTGAGCGAATGCGAAAAGGTCAACGCTTTTGTATATTTAGGCTCCATCATCGAAGCAGACGGAGGCTCTTGAATCGCTCTGAGCAAATCAGCTATGACCAGCCTGCGTAATGTCACATGTAATAACAAGATCTGTGGAAAGACAAGGAAGAGGACGTTGAAGGTAGATGATGAAAGAGGAATCGACACTTTTGAGATGAGGGTCTGGCGAAGGATGCTGAGGATACCCTGGACAGCGCCAGTCAGACTAAGTGTTGCATGCGAGAAACGTATTCTAGGGTATTTTGAAATTGTGACCAGGAGAGAATTCAGAAATCTCGAAAAAGGCATTCTCTTTGGTAAGGCTCGTGCTAAAAGAGCGAAAGGAAGATCTTCGACCAGGTGGTCTAATGGGCTCTGTGGTAAAAGCTGCTTCATAGGCACGGGATCGTGATAGATGGTGCGACCTAATGATGATGATGAGCTCAATTTGGTGAGGTGATAGGAGAGGAGTGGCCCTTTTTCAGGGTCAAAAAGGAGGAAAACCCCCATATCTCCTCCCCTAATTGACTTGAGGGGTTAATTTTTGGATATGTTATGCAACTTTTAGTTTTCCATCAATTGGCTCAGAAAGGGGAAATTTTTGCGTTTTTGGCCTCTCAGCATCCCCTCCACTAAAATGGGGGGAGGGGGAATGCACCCTAAACGAATATCTGGCATGGCCAAAAATTGTCTTAATGGTCTTTTCTAGGACCCTAAAACGGATTTTGTTGATATTCCCCTCCCCTCCTCAACAGCCGTTGGTCGATAAACTGTAATAACCTGGTTTTCATTGACAATATGACATAGAAAAATCAGGCTAAAAATCAGTCGGTGTACCTAGCCATAATTTCAATCTCTATTCTAAAGTGATAAAGCAAAACGCAAATTGGAAAACTCAATAATCAACCTGCAAAAATATTATTTGTAGCTCGTCGTTTACTTATCCGCTCGCGAAATCAACTCTCATGCGAATAATGTGTATCTTCTTAAGAGTCAAATTGCCAATTTACTATTTGTAAAAATAGAAAACGCAGGGCGAAAAAACCATGATGATATATCGTATTTTCATAATGAACTTATTTCATCGTATACGTAGCAGGTAGCTTACGTATACTTAGCATTGCTTATTCTTATAGCGCTTTCGAGTAGGTAAATCCCATCCGGCGTGTATATTTATTGGATTACGATTGAAACAAGACGAAAAAGGATTTGCTGTATGGGTTTAGGTGAGTTTGCAAAAGCATAATACAGTAGCAAATAGGTAGACAGGTACGTCGTTGGTACCACTACACGTTTGCACGTTGAAAAAAAAGGCGAAAAATACGCTAACTGATGCTCGTTAACTAAAGTACCTACCTAAGAGAGTACACGGTACGAGACGTTAACAAGGTTTTACGTAATTTTTTTATATTATTTTTTTTTTCTACCATTTTCTCATGACAGTACAGGTAGAAGTATTGCATCGTGTACTGACTGGTATGTTGTATACCTACCTACGTAGAATTTATACCGAAACAAGAATTTCTGAATCACCTTCCATCCGCCCCACCCACACTCCCATCTTCCTCTGTATTCTTTTATTCGTTCGCTAGCAGTTATAAAAAATTCATCGCAATTAACGTTTTTTCAGAATGTTTTACGTGGCCTTTAGCCTTTGTATTATGCACAATAGCCGGTAGCTATATGTATAGTGACGCCTATAGCGTTAGCCTTATTCGACAGCATAGCTTGCTTTACAATAAAAGAATGAAGGAAATGGGATTTGAGACTTGGAAGAGGGAAAAATAGAAGAAATAAAACGAAGAAACGAAAAGCGAGTAATTAAATACGGAAATCGAATATCGAATTGTAGGTACGTTTTTAGACTAATTTTCTAATGTCGGAATGTCCAAAAAAAAACCAGTCTATTACGATACATCGATGTACTGTGGTTAAGAGCGATGGCAGGGCATCTCAATATTGACCAAAATCGTTCAAATTTAAGCCTTAGGGTTCGATTGGCAGCGAATTTGATGAATACGAGTGAGGGGTATTTTGACCTGCTGAGCACGAATTTGGGATCAGGTTTTTCAACACGTTATTTTGTTCTCAGAATCGCTCGAAATTCGAATCAAATTGACCAAACAAAACAAACTGACCTCAGATTTGTACCTGAATATTTAATTTTTCGTTCAATTTTTTTGAATAAGTCGTATCACTACCTGAAGTTTGGTCAATGGCCATAAAAGCCACTGTAGGTACAGCACGGCCGAAATTAAATAAAAAATTTTCACGTGATCGAATGACCGAGCTCGAATAAAAATTTAAATTGAAAAAAAGTTACGAAATGATGTCAAATGAACGTGGTATAAATTTGGAGTCTCCAACTTCACCCTTGCCCCACTCCTTTTTGGTTTGGAATTTCAAAAGTGCATGGAAAGTCGAAAAAAAATTTTGATTTTGACGTTTTGTGGCAGGCCACATAAGACCAAAAAAAAGTTTCCGCGATTTTTTTTTTTGCTTTTTAGAATTTAATCCTGTTCAACTGTGAAAAAAATCATTTACTTTGAATGAAATGTTATTATTTCTGATGATATATTTGGTAAACTTTTTTTTTGGGCTTTTTTTACTTTAAAAACCAGTTCTTAACATAATTTTGGAACGCCTAAAAGCAAAAGAAACCGTAAAATCTTTTTTTTTGGTCTCATGCGGTGGTCAGCTATGATAAGTTGAAAGCAAAAAAATTAAAAAAAAAAAATTTTGAAATTTCAAACTAAAGGATGATGGGGTGGGAGGGGGGTGTAAGGGTTAAGTTGGAAACCCTAAATTTTTACCACTTTCGTTTGACAGCATTTCACAACTTACTTTCACCACCACCTCCAATTTTCGAAAAAAAAAACTAAAATTTAAACGCCCCAGTAAGGATTTTAGATGTGATCATCTCACTTTTGAGGGTGTTATCTTTCAGGCTTCATTGTACCCCTCTTCCGAAACTCAATTTTTTTCTTTCGGTAAACGTTAATTTCTGACCAAATACGCAAGATGGTTTACAAACACTACAGAAAAAGTTAACAAGCAAAAGAATTTTTTTAATTTTGAAAAAATTCTAAGAATTGTGAATGTATTTTTAATTGCACTAAAAAAATAACATTTAAGCCCCTTCTAAATCTACCTTAACACTCCTCTTCTCACCCAGGTAAAGATATGAAAAATTGCTATTACGAAGCTTTTAGGGCCTTTACTTTGAGTCTTTATGCCTTCCAAATTGTTTGAAAATTCAAAAATGCCACACCTAGGTCCTATACTAAATCTACGTAACAAATTTCAACTAGCTAGCTCAATTTAGAAGGCAGTTATGCGAGGAACGAACTCAAAAAAAAAAAGAAAAACCTACCAAAAAACTACATTTTTAGGCCTGGGGGGGGGGGTGCACTCGGGATGAAAAGTCGAAAGCCTCGAAAGGCACTATTATGACCCCTACTAAGTCGATATACCAAATTTCAACTCCCTAGCACAAGTTGAAGAGGAGATAGAGGAGAGATAAGACTTTTTCAAGGTTAGAAAAGGGGAAATTCCTTATATCTTTCCTACTAATCTAAGAGGCTGATTTTTTGCTATGTTATACAACATTAGATTGCCTATCGATTTGCTCGAAGAGAAACAATTTTTGAAGATTTCAACCTCTCAATACGCCCTCGTCTAAATTTGAGCCTAACTGAATTTTGGCCCGAGGTAAACTCCACTCCTTAATTTCAAATTCGGTACCAATCTAAGACTATTTCATGAATTCGATCGATTTTGGTGGGTATCGAGCTGAGAAAATTATTTTTAAATTATAATAATGAAAAAACATAAAAATAGAGATAATTATCTGACATGGTAAAAAAATGGTCGTAATGGTCTTCTATGACCACTAAAGGGGTTTTGTTGATTTTACCCGTCTCCCCTTTCCATCCACCTTAAGTGGTCATTGACAATATTGCATAGAAAATCAGGCTAAATATGAAAGTTTGTATGATGAAATTAATTACTTTATTTTTCCGTCTGAAATGAATTCAAAATATACATTTTTTTCCATTTTCAAACATGATTTTGTACCCGTGAAACAAGAAAAAAATTTACGAAATATTTTAAATTGTTATTGCATATGATTACCTCAAAATTCAAAAAAAAAGTTTTTTTTTTTCGATTTCTGTGTAAATTTTTGAATTTTTAATCAAGGTGTGAGCCCGAAGGGTCAAGTCTTATCCAGTTCATTTTACGTCATTTCATAACTTAACTTTGAAACACCTCAGTTGAACCTAATACCTACCTTTTAAGGGTTTCGACTTTTTAGCTTCATATTGCACCCTCTCACAGCTTCATATAAGTATTTTTATATTGGGTGATTTACGTAATTTTTCGCGTTTTTCTCTCTCGCATCTCTCCTCCTAGTTAGGAATTCTGAATGCACCTCTTGGGACTTTCAGCTATTCCTTGCAATATTAGTCTGTGCCTCTCACCATTAATAATAAAAAAAAAAAGCTCAGTAGAGCCTTCCATGAATGGACCAATTCACGTATCTGCAAAATTTTGCGAAAATCAGACTCAAAAAGCAACGTATTGCGATGCTTTTTTTTTTCTTTGTGAAAAAATCGCCGCCGAAGAGCGAAGCAGATGATGATAATGATGATGACGACGACGGTGAGCATAGTAAATGCTACGACGAGAGTAATGTTTAATTTCAAACCAAGCCATTTATATTCTGCTACCAGAATCGTCGAAATACGAATACGTTTTTTCGTACTCGCATCTATCGCATCGTTTCAACGAATTGTATGAGAAGGAAATTCGATTATATTATTGTCGAATACCTTTACCTACCTGTACGTAAGTGTAGGTACTATACAAGTACGTACCATTGGTATTGGTAATTGGTCCAATGGACTGTTAATAGACGTAATCAGGTCGGCATTGCTATTTACGTAAGTACTTTTAGATTAGATTTTGAATAGGTACGTGATAGTTTAGGTACTTGTAGCAAATGTGTATGTATTTTTTGTGCTATTGTAGACGTTCGGGATGGAATTGAATACACGTGTGCGAGCTATTGGGTATTTTGAGATCGAGAATAGGTACTGTTACGTTTGGCCTATTTTGATATTATGTACCAAAATTACTGTAGACGTTAGAATGGTACTGATATTTTCATTGTGTCACTTTTGTCAGAGTCCCTTGAAACTTCAAATAGTCCTCTGAAAATTTTTGGATAAAGCAGATTATTTTTAATTCGTTTTTGTGGGCTGCCAATTGGTGGGGGGGGGAGGGTGGTCTGGTAGAGTTGTGGTAGTGAGATGGTAAGTTTTGCGTACCTCTACCGAGTAGGTACGTAGACCACCTACGTACCTGCCCATCTATGCGAAATATTCGATACGAGACGAATGAATGAACGAGTGAGCGAAGCACATATATAGCAGACGACCCTCATCAGTCATTTTTTCCAATCAAGCTTTTTCGCTCGTATCGTTAATGCTATTCGAATAAATACGAGATACGTCAGCAGAGCAGAAGACGATGGCGACGCAATGCGAAGGGTCGTCTCTCGCCTTCATCCCTTTTTTTTTCTTACATCGCATCGTACCATATCGTTGACCACATATTACGACTTTCTGTACTTATATTCGTATACGTAAAAAATAGGAGAGGGAAAAAAAAGTAGGCACGAGCTTGTGAGAAGAGACCAAGAGGGAAGAGGGAGAGCGAGAGAGAGATACTGAAGCGAGAAACCAACTCTTGTAAATCGGAAATTCGAAATATTAAATGGTAGTCGAGCGGAGCTAGTTAGGATACGTATAAATATTTTTATAGCCGCAAACGTCATCGGAACTCACGTCCGTAGAAGTTTTTACATCGATGATGAGGCCTTTCTCGGATCTGGCAGGAGGTGTAGTGCTGGGCTATACGAAAGGATGAGTAAATATATGAGATGGGATTTTTTCGCTATCCTTGAAGGCCTGCTGCCGGATGCTGTGCGGTGTAGGTACGAATAAAAAGGGTTGAAATTTGTGTACATTTTTCCGGCCGACCGGCCGATGCTGGAATGTAGCCGTCGTCCGTCGTTGTGCCGTTAATTAGGATGTTTGATTTTGATATTTGTTGACTCGAGTCGAGTCGTATACGAGGGAGAAGTATCTCGGACGTAGTATTTATGTAATTAAATACGAGATGGATTTTTTTCCCCGTACCGTTTGCGTTTTGCGAGCTCAAGTTGTGTGGAATTTATTACAGATATATGCGGAGGTATAGTTTTATACGCTGAGATTTTTTGAATATTACCGAATCGAGACTGACTGGATTGGATGTAGGAGTGGTATGTATTTTGGTGTGGATGATTGTCGAACGGGGTAGTGAAAATATGCAAAAAGTAAATTTGGCTAAGAAGGGTTGAGGGGGAAAAAAAGCATCGCTTTGCGATCCTTTTCCAGCCAGATTTTCGTAATATATTTACAATCACGAGAATGTATGGGAAGGGTTCAATGGGGCTAAAAAATCAAAACCACCAAAAGGCGTATTTAGGGGCCTTACTGACTATACCCGCCTAATTTCAACCTCTCAGCCGAAATTGGAGGGGAGTTATGCGAGGAACAAACATTAAAAATCAGAAAAAACAATCAAAAACCCATATTTTCGGGGCTATGAAAGGATGCAATAGAGCTGAAAAGTCGGGACCCCCAAAAGGCATATCTAGAATCCTTACTAAATATACATACCAAATTTCAACTTCCTAGCTCATATTAGTGGGAAGATATCGAAGGAATAGTCCTTTTTCAAGGTCAAAAAGGGGAAACCCCTTCATATCTCCCCTCCTAATTGACCTAGAGGGTTGATTTTTGACTGTTACCCAACTTTGGGTTCTCTATCGATTGACTTGAAAAAGAACAATTTTTGCGTTTTTGGCCCCTAGCACCCCCTCTCACAAATTGGAGTATAACTAAATTTTGACTTAAGTTCATCCCCACTCATATATATCTAATTTTCCGCCAGACTGAGCCGAATGATCGAATTGGATCGATTTTGGTCACTATCGAGCAGAGTAAATAATCTTAATGTTTGGGGAAAAAATAATGAAAATAAATATGTGACATGACCAAAAATTGTCGGTCTTCTGGGACTTCAAAACGGATTCTGTTGGTATAACCTCCTCCTCCCCCACCCCCCCGTTGGTCAATAGACTGTGTCTGGTTTTCACTGACAATTTGACAGAAAATCAGGCTAATGAAGTATGGCGTGTAAAGTGGCATTTTAAAATTTTCCGTTGAATTTTGAATGATAAAAAATTTAATGTTTTTCTCAAACAAGTAATTTTTATTGTAAAAATACCAATATTTAGTTTATTTAACTAGAAAGTTAAATCATGAGTAGAACTAGTGGAATGATAATTGAAAGTTACTCTCGTTTGAATCTTCTATTAGTGTAAAGAGTTTCTTTTTTTATTGCTAAAAAATGTTGCAAGAAAAAAATCTGTTTGTAGGCTACTTTTGAACTATCAGTATTGAAAATCGATTTCTCGATTATCGAATACATAATCGAACAGGTGTTTTGGAAAAAATTTTAAATATCTTTTCAAATATGTTTAAATTATTAAGTTGCTGTAAATTTCATTTATCAGCATAAATCTTTCAATTTTGTTAATCGATCTTTCGATTTTTTAATTTTACAAGCAATTTTTCAATTTTAGAAATCGATTTCTTGATTTCATTAGTCGATTTATCAATTTTATAAATTAATTTTTCGATATCATGAATTGATTTTTTGATTTTGTAAATCAGTTTTTCGATTTTATAAACCGATTTTTCGATTTGCAATATTGACTTTGTGATTAAACGTGTGAACTCCAGGAAAAAATGTTTTCTTCCCAATTTAGATGATCTATAGAAGTGAAATTCCAACTATCGTTATCGTAAATCGACTATTAGAGTATCAATTCTTCTCATAATTTAAATAATCTCTTACCAGTATAAAATTTTGATTATCGACGCTATAAATCGATTTTTAAAAATTTTATTCAAACGTATGCACGTTGAGCAAAAATTGCAGTTTATAAGATAGATTACCAACAAACAGAATTTCTACTGTCGATATTATGTATCGATTTTACAATTACACTTTTGAGTATAGATTTAAGAATTATATTTCTGCAATATTTTAGGTAATCTTTGGTAAAATGTAAATATCAACTATCGATATTATATAAATCAATTTTCAAAAATTCAACGTTTTTCGATTATCGATGTCTTAAATTGATTTAAAATTGTACAATTTAATACTGAGTAGAAAATCTTTACAAGATTTGATTATAATCTATACTGTGACTAAATAAAATTTCGATTATCGATATTATAAATCGATTTTACATCATCAGAACTGAACATTGATTGGAAATTCTTCTTCCCCAAACGTAGAAATGGTATTGTCTGACAGTAAAATTTCGATTATCGATGTCATAGATATTTCAATTATCGATTTTACAAGGTTTTTTATTTCTGCTTATAATTTAAGCAATAATTATTCTTTGTAAAAATAAAATTACAACTATCGATCTTACAAATCGATTTTCCAACTATCGATTTAACATTGATTGAACGAATATTGTGCATTTAATGGAAAACGTGATCATCACTGTTGAAATTGCAACTATCGATACCCTCTAATCCATTCTTCGATAATCGATTTGTTATATCAGTGCTGAAACTGACAATAAACATCAAGTCAATAATTTTATTTCATGTTGCGATTCGAGATTTATCGATTTTGCAGTTCGAGTTTTCGATTATAGAATTTATTTGTGTACTTTATTTTGCAAATAAATTCCTATGTTCACCAATGGCCATTGATTCATAACACTGAATGATTCACTTTATGCCAAAAGTTTCGTACTTCATTTCTCAAAGATCCATTCAATGATTAAATTTTTTTGGTAATCGATGTGTCAAGACAGCATTGAGCATGCTTTTTGAAAGATCGCCCGTTGAGAGAAGTGATCGATACTCCGTTGCCTTGACATCCTATTTGCTTTTCTCTGTGCCTCTGAAATCAATTTTTGTGATCTCCACAGCTTTGGTTAAACACGGATACCTGATCAAATAACAATCAATGATAGAATCTTTATCTAGAAGATATATTATTCGGTAGAAAGTAGATTAAAAAAGATACTCAAATTCACCATTCGTGTTTCAAAAGAAGATTTCACTGATCGGTAACGGTATGATCTGCGACATATATACGAGCTTCTTTTTTCAAAGTTTTACGTATCTCGATATTGGGCACAGTATACACATTTGGACACAACGTATGACTAAGGTATCCTATTTCGAAATAATATGTCAGCAGTATACCGGTCAAGTTTTGATTCTCATCTCGATAATCGCCGTCTCGAAATCGTTCCAAAATTTCGATAGCATTGCCAGGTTGTCTTTTGCTGATGGCAAACTCTAATCGACCGTTTTTCAATACTCCCAAAACGTGTTGGCGAAATTGCGGATGTCTTAGGAAACGCGAAATACATCCTTGGAGCTCGTCATCGGGCCAGAATATTTTTACAGGATATGGACGCTTTTGGGTGTACGATCTGTTGATTATATATCGCATTATGGAATTCGTGTTATAAATAAGTTTGGTACGATTGTCGAGCCTCGAGCTGGCCAGCCAATAAGCGTTGTAATAGTTAATAATGGCTTTTTGTTCTTCGGACGAGATACCGTATACTGTGAACAATCCGCTCATATCGGTATGGTTGAGGCCGAAATATTGACTAAATATGTGATCATCCAAAAATGCGTAATGTTTCAAGTTATCCAGAATACTTACGTCGACTGCAGAATAAGGTAGACTCGATACCCCGGCGATTACTACATTCCGAATGTAAGCAAAGGTCGAATTGGTATCGACGAACAGTTCGCTTATAATGGAGATCAGTTCTCGATACGATTCGGTAATATAAGATGATTCGAGTAAAGGTGATTTGAGGGCTGAGTCGTCGAATTGATCGATCAATAGGATAACTTTGGTTCGATTAAAATATTCATATAGCGACTGACTCGTCTCCAGTAATGAACGACGTACTTGATGGGTGGTTAGATTTCTAGCCAATAGGTTCTGTACGAATTGTATTGTCCTTCGAGACAGTCTCAAGCTGGTAGAATTTTCAACGTTCGAGTATACCCGGATGTCATTTTTGAACGAAGAATATGGATCTAATGAATTAGCCAACTGGTTTAGTATTTCAATACGAACGTGATCGATGTTACAACTATTGTGCCGAGCGAATCCGCTCATATCCATGTATAAGACTGGGTATCGAGCCATGTGACGAGCGACAATGTGGCTGTATTTGTAGATTTTTAAATTTTCAAATAAGTGATAGGCCAACGTCTCGGAAAAAGGTTTTGGATTACCTCGAGAATCTAGCTCGATTTGCGCGAAACTCTGGATCATCTTTAAATTGGTGGTTTTACCGAAACCTCGAGGGCAAGTTATGTAACAAAAGGTGGTATCAAGGGTCGTCTGTGACCGGTCCGAATATGTCGTCGAGTTATCCTCGTTGAAAAATATTCGCAAAAGTTCGCTCTTATCGATGTAATACATTTCGCTGGATAGGTGATCGAATGTGTTTAGTTTTCTGTACGACTCTAGACCGACGGTGATGTGTACAAAGCTTGTGAGGGTGATCAAGATGAAGAAGCTGGATGCCATTTTCATGAAATTTTGTTCCATGTTGTATGAGCACATTTATTTGTAAAAGATTAGGTCGTTTTACTCACCTTGTCAACAGACAGAAACCTAATCGATAAAATGATATAATCATAATTGTGGCTTTCGAGTGAGAAAATATTTTCATTTTTTAAGGATTCGAAAACAACATGCGAATGGTACGAGACTAAAAGTTGTAAAACGTATCAAATATTTAATTTAGTACGTATGTGGTTTGTTATCAATTAGTCTAGGCTTATCAGTATTCAGCTATTCAAATCAAGTTCCTAGATATGTTTTCTTAGTAAGGAGATGGTTTTTTTTTTTTTTACTGAAATGAGTGTATTCAGATGATTGGGGATAGAGCAAGGGGGCCTTAGGCTTCCAGATTTATGCGTATGAATAAACGAAACCGTGGTCAAGAAGTAGCCGGTTGTTATCAGTTACCTTTAAAACAGTTGTGGGCTTTGCTCCTTTTGCACTATTCCTTGGTTTCAATTAGCCTGATTTTCTATGTTTTATTGTCTATAAAAACCAGGTTATTATAGCCCATCGACCTACGGCGGACGAGGGGCGGGGGAGATATCAACAAAATACGTATTGGAGTCCTGGAACAAGAGTACACCCATTTTTAAATTTATTTTTATTTCATTTAATTCCACTCCTTTTCCCTCCGAAATTAAAAATTATTTGCTCAGCTCAGTACCCCTCAAAATTGACCAAATTTGGGAAGTAGGCTTAGATTTGCGGCGAATTTCATATTGTCAAGTGGGGTTGACCTCGGGTCAAAATTCACTTAAGCCCAAATTTGGTGGTGGGGGTTCTAAGGGGCCAAAATCGCCAAAGATGATCATTTTTAAATCGATCGATAGGCAATCTAAAGTTGTGCAAAATATATTCAACAATTAGCCTCTTCGATCAATTGGGAGGTGAGGTATGAAGGCTTGTCTCCTGTTTGACCTTGAAAAAGGGCTACTCCTTACCCTATCTTTCCTTCAAATTTAGCTGAAAAGTTGAAAAAGGCCTACTTCATTAACATAGAGATATCCCTATTTTTTTCATTTTGAAAATTTTAGAATTTTTCATTCAACTAATCTTCGGATATCGCGATTTTTCACCATTTGGAGCCTTTTTTTTTTAGTTGGTTTACATCCAAAGTGACATTTTGAACCACTTTGGATCTGATTTTCATCCAGGGCCAATTTCCTGTAAGGGCCATAGATATGCCTTTTGAAAGTTTCGACTTTTTAGGCTTATTTCTCCATCTCATTGTCTCAAAAATGTGGTTTTATGAGTAGGTTTTCTTATGTTTTGAGATTGTTCCTCGCATAATTTCCGTCCAAGTTGCGTTAGAAAGTTGAAATTTAGCAAGGGTTCTAGATGTGCCTTTTAGGAGGTAATGTAGTTTTTTGGTCGGTTTTTCGTATTCTTTCTTCACGTAACTCCCCTTTAAATTGAGTTGGGAAGTTGAAGTTTGGTGGGTATGTAGATTTAGCATAGGTCCTTGAGGTGCCTTTTGAGGTTTTCGACTTTTTAGGCCGATTGCTTCCTCTTACAGTCCTAAAAATGTGTGGTTTTTTAGGTACATTTTCTAATGTTTTGAGATTGTTCCTCGTATTACTCCTCACCAAATTAAACCGGTAAATTGAAATTTGGTATGTAGATTTAGTAAGGTTCTTAGATGTGCTTTTTGGTAGTATCAACTTTTTAACTTCATTCCAACCCTTACTCCTACTGTCACATAATTATAATACTTTATTCGTGATGTTTTTTTTTACTTTTCTTCAACTTTTTTCCAGTTAGGAACGCAGCCAGAATATTAGAGGTGCAGAAAAATTGAAAATCGTTAATATGTATGCTGCATCCTTCCTCCTCTCCCTCCTCTCCCCTCCCGGTTTAAAATTAGAAAACTGTTGACAAATTTAGTTTTTTTTCTGGATAATTCTCAGCACAGTATAGGCAGGGTAGAGTTGATAATTTCCACTTTTCTGAATTTTAAGGGCTGAAATCCGGTGACAGTGATATTTTTTTAGTTGCCAGACCAGTACGGAAGATTGTTCCAAGAGTACAGTTTGAAACTTGTATTTTCAGAAGTACGTGGATAATTTATGCAATTTTTTGAACTTGATAACTACCAAGCTCCTTTTCGCGCACGATCTTGTCTATATCACATTTTTGTTTGGTTCTCTTCACCCAGTTTCCCCAGCCTGAAAATTTTAGCTGTAAGCCTCTTCGCAGGATAATTGAATAAATTTTACTGATGGGTGTATTGAATATTTTTCAGCATAAAGTGAAACTGAGTTCTAGGTTGAGCTGAATTTTGGCTTTTCATGGAATCCTGCAAATGTTGACGTCACAATAGTTGCGAAATTCTTTCTACATGATTTGGTAAAAACGCCAATTCTCCAACAACTACTACAAATTAAAAAAAAAATCTAAAATAAAGTTGTTTCTTGAAAAATTGATCCCAAAATAGAATTAGTACACATGTTTGTACCCAAAAAGACCATTGGAGAGAAATTGTCGCTATTACCCATTTTCGGGATGGTGGGAGGGGGGGGGGGTCGGTCTGAAAGAAATCACTTTCAAGAAATTTTTTTTAAAATACCCTTCTGAAATGGATGTAGGACATCAGTTTTAGATGATTTAGCGCCATATTTTATTCGCATTCTTATAGACAATTTTTCAGAGGTGCTCCAAAAAATGGCTTTCATGTTTTTAAAGAATTTTTTTACATCAGCAAATTTTTTTTTTTCAAGTAATTCACGCTGAAAGGATTACAGTACAGTTACCGTAGTTTACTAAGAACGGTTTCCATCCATTTTGCCTTTCTCAGAGGTTCCCACAAATATCCCATACATAATACGAATACAAAAAAAAATTACAGTTTAAGTAGGTATTAATGGGGGCAAAAAAATGTAAAATTGCTTTCAGAGTCTAAACTAGATGAAATCTGTATTCGTAACCAATTTACTCGATTATTTGAAATACGCTAAATTTATCGTCAATAAAGATTCATTGTCTTAAAACTCCCCTCTATTACATCTCCATCGCTCTTTGTTTTCCTCTTCAAATGTAAAAAGAAACGATTAAATATGAAACTATTGCGACAGAAGGGGAAACCATTGTACTTCTTTGAAAGATGAATTAAATTCGGCTGAAAATTCAGAAAGAAAAAAAGAAATGGAAAAAAGCAAGGAATATTTTCCATCGAAAACTTTCGCGAGTCAATTTATTCTTCTCTTTTTTTTATAAACGAAAAAAAAATTAATTACGATGGACATTACCGAGAAATAATGTTGAAGAAGTGTTAGAGGGTGGGATTTTCGATTAGTACCTTTTTTTTCGTGGTGATTTAAGAGTAGGTGAAAGCCAGCTATAATTTGATAATATCGAATCGAAGAAGTTTTTTGCTAAACTTGAAAATGTATACGTGAAACGTAGAAATTTTACAATTGATATAAATTGATGGTATTTTACAGTGGACGTAGGTAACGTACTTTTTGAAATTTAGGTTTTTAAGCATTAAAATTTTTGTGATTGATTATTTAAGGGTGGAGGAAAAAATGTTAGAAAAATCAAAAAGAAAGTTAAAAGGTGTGTTTTTTCGTATCCTTACATATTTTTTCGTTAGGTATTTATTCGTTGTATTCCTGTAAGAATAAAACGCTTGCGTAGGTAGCATAGTTTGAATGGCGAAATTGGCATGTTTTCAATTTTTTTTCTCGAATTTTACCTGATAATACGCGTGTAAAAGAACTTCCGTGAAAGAGAATTCTTCATAATGTAAGGTAAATTGTATATTTGTAAGTTAAGGGGGTGGGCTTTATCCGTATATTTTTTTGTATCTGCCTCTCCGTATCCTTATATATGGTTTTTTTTTTCCTTCTAGTCTTCTTTTTATGCATGTGGAAGGGTACAACGTATAAGGCCAATTCACTCACAAACTTACAAAAAAAAAAAAAATAATAAAATAATAGTCATAATAAAATTGTATACCTAATAAATCCTTTTAGCTTTTCACCTCTTCTTTTTTTATACGTTCGTGATTGTAAAGGTTTTGCCTGCCCGCCTTTTGATTATAGTACGATGTAGGATTTTATTGAATTTGTTAAAAGTTGGGTTCTTTTTTACGTATCGTTTGTATCGTGATTTTGGTAATGTTCTCGTAGATGGCGTTTCGCATACTTGTGCTGAAAAATTGAAAGTATTCTGCGTGAAGTTTGGAAAGCGAATGTGTAAGGCTGGAAATCGTTAGAGAACGCTGATGTTGCGTATTTTACGCGTCTTGGTATGTAGAAAGGGGGTACTTTGAAAAGAGAACTGTATCAGTTGTTTAGTTATACGAAAGTTCGTCTAGGTAGAGCTTCGATGCAGCGTAGTATTTGCCTTTGTTATGGTTTTTTTTTTAATTTTTTTTTTAGCTTGTTTCTCGAATGAACGCAGATTGACGAAAAATGACGACGATACGTCGACCGATGACGGCGACGTGAAAGAGTATAATGAGAGTTGAATATTGTGCTCGTGTCAGTTGATATACTCGTACTTGGTATAGTACACGTCGAACTTGTATGTAAAGGATGTTTTTGTCGTGTAAATTAACGCCAACTCCATCGTCCTATGCCTTTGCTGGCGATAACCGCCACGCCACTGCCCGTGCCTTTACCCTACAGCCACGTCCATCGTGGCACGGTAAAAGTTCACCAATGACTAATGGAAAATCGATGATCGTCTCTGGTTATTGTTCGAGTAATTATTCACACGCTATGATGATGATGACGATAAACTACCGTGTCTATTTTTGGCAGCTGTTCTTTGTGCTGGGTAAGGTGTGGTGCGGGGGTGGCATGCCGTTGTGGCGATTTTTTTTCCAGCTAGTTGAAAGATGATGGCTGACAGGTTGTAGCGGGTTGAGCCGTCATTGTAACGAGACTACGCTCGTGAATGTATTTTATTAATGAGTGGAGTTAAAATATCGACTGTTTAACGTGTTAATCGAATCTTATCGCAAGAAGGGGGTGACGGGACCGTAGAAGGGGTGTGAATTAGGCGGAAATTGAGTTGGAAAATGGAGCGATTGATTGATTAAGGTTGTGCTGGACTGGGAAGGTCTTTGGTTTGGATGTTTCTCAAGAGTAGGTGTATATTTTTGAGGGATGATGCGAGAACGAGAGGATATACCTTTGAGAATGACGTACCTGGGCTAGAATTTTGTCAAAATTACTACAGAGTTGTTTTACACGGTGCTAAAAATTAATTTCTTTTAAATACAATGAAGGGTGTAAGCTCAGATTGGCAGCGAATTTGATATAATTATATGAGTGGGGATGGCCTTTGGCCAGAATTCAGTTACGTACTAATTTAAGAGATGGGGTTTCGAGGAGACAATATCGCAAAAATTGTTTGTTTTTCAACCAAGCATTGGAAACTGAGGGAACCAGTTTCAATATAAACTTGGAATTGCATTAAAAAAAGGGAGTAGGATCAGGCAAATTATCTCTATTTGTAAGCCAAATCAAGTTGTATAAAATTTTTTCTCAGACTTTCAAGCTGTAAAAAAGTTGAATGTAAATGATAAAAAATACAAGTTTTTCAGTGCTAATGTTTGTGCTCAAATGCCCTTCTCAAAAAGAATCAAGTTGTAATATTCTTGAAATGAATCAACTTTTATGAGAATCTGATTTAATTGTAAAAATGAAACTGGTTTATGTTGAAACTGATTCGTTGGGGTTGACTATCCTGATCAAATTCGTTCAAACACTTCAAAAAACACCTCTGAAAGGAATTCCAAATAAGTCGAGGTATCAAAAATGAAACTGGTTTACTTGTCCTAATTTTTCTGGTCAGCTTGGTTTTCAGTATCTCAAAAACAGCTTCATACTAATTTTCATAAGAATTGAACAAATTTCTATTTTCCAAAGAAATGGAATCAAAATTCGTGAAATATAACCGGTTTATCTCAAAACTGGTTCATTTGCGGTAAATTTTGAGTTTAGATTCGTCTTCAGCGCTTCACAAAACAATGCTGTATTATTTTTTGCTGGAGACGTATTGAATTTTAGGAATGAAACCGGTTTGTATTTTGAATTGGTTCGTTTGTGTTAGTTTTTCTTATGTAATTCATTTTCTGCGTTCCAAAAAACATCTACATATTAAATTTCTAATGAACTTGGTAAAATTTTATAAATAGAACCGGTTTACATTCTTGAAACCTGTTCACTTGAGCGAATTTTAATGGTGCAATAAGTTTTCCACAACTCAAAAATCAGTCCCATATTAAATTTAAAATAACTCCGGTTTAATTTCAGAAATGAAACCGGTTTGTATTATTGGAACTGGTTCCTGTGCGTTATGCCCCATATCAAATTTTAAATAATTCTGGGTAAATTTTAGAAGTAAAACTGGTTTACATGAGGAACTGTGGCGAATAATATCTTTAGTAACCGGTTTGCATTGTTAAAAACCTGTTCAAATATGCGAATTTTCACGGTAAGATTAATTTTCTACAACTCGAAAATCACCCCCATTCGCAATTTCAAATAAATCTAGTTCAACTTCAGAAATGAAACCGGTTCATGTGCGCTAATACACCTCAAAAAGGAGCAATATATCAAATCTCAAATAAATCTGGTTAAATTTCAGAAGTGAAACCGGTTTTTTAATTTTTGAAACCTGTTCACATACGCAAATTTTCATGGTAAGATTAGTTTTCAACCACTCAAAAATTGACCTCTTATTAATTTTCAAATAAGTCTGGTTCAATTTCAGAAATGAAGCTGGTTTATGAGCACTTATTTTTGTGGTGAGATTCGTTTTCAACATCCCAGAAATATAGCATCACATCGATTTTTTAATAAATCTAGTTATATTTTAGAAATGAAACCTGCTTACATTGTTGAAACCGGTTCACACGCACTAATTTATAATAGTATTCGTTTTCAACGCCTCAAAATTCGACCAAATATGAAATTTCAAATAAATGGGATCTAATTTCAGAAATGAAACCAGTTTGTATTATTGAAACGGGTTCACATGTGCTAATTTTGCTGGTAAGGTTCGTTTTGAGTCCCTGAAAAAATTGTTTTACCCCAAGTTTGGCAAAAATGCGAGGTAAATTGTGTAGTGTTGAGAAGTATATCAAAATTGAATTATTTTTTTATGGTTTCGTAGATGCAGTCGGATAAGTACTTGTGGACGTATTTAGAAGAATTATTGGTTGCTGTGACATGGGTTTCATCGAATTTACCACCTCTTCTCCTTTCAATTCCTTATTTGGAATAGCGTAACAGTCTGGTTCTGACGTATGGCTGAGGTAGCCTATTTCAAAATACAATGTCATGAGGATATTTTGTTCAGAGGTGGTAATATTATCGAAATTACGATCCCTCATATTCTCCAATTGTTCAAGAGCATCCGATGAATGTATTTTTTTCAAAGGAAATCTAACAGTACCATTTTTCAACAATTGCCGAGTAAGTTGGCACTTCGCAAACACTTCTTGTTTACCAACGATCTCGAATTCGGTCCAATAGCTTCTCAAAGGATAAGGAGACGTTTGATTGAAGGTATAATGAAAAAAATGATTACCTATAGAGTATGGATTGTATATTATGGTTTGCCGAGGAAACGTAACGTAGCCTTTGTAATAATCGACAATAGCCTCACGATGATCTTGTTCATACTTCGCTCGGCTCAAAATAGCCAGCAGTTCGTTATGCAATAGACCGAAATATGGTGTGAATTGGTGATCGTCCAAGAATGGATAATGTGTTACGAGCTTACGTAGCGAATCTCCTATAACATATCCGAGGCTGCTGACACCAGTGATTACAGCTGTCTTGATGTATCCGCGACCTTTGTCCAGAGCTAAAGATAACATTGTGTTGATCATACTATAGACAGGTTCAGCTTTAGAACCAGCTCTAGCGAAAGAATGTAAAGCTGTATCGTCGTAATTGTCTACCAATAAGACGACCTTGGCTCGATCGTGAAATTCGTAGAGTAATCTGCACAACTGCAATAGGATGTTTGGCACGTGATCTAAGGACATGTTGTCGTATTCGTGTTGCAAAGTTTTCAACAACGTAATATCGGATTCGTTGAATCTGCAGAGGGAGCTGGCCCTTGAAGTGTAATCAGTTCGAGATAAATTGTACAGTTGCGGATGGTCGTACAAACATTCGGCAAAAATCGCGGTCAAATCGTTGGCGATGTGTTGGCTGTCGTTAGCCAGATGGCCGATGGTTTTCAAATCCAAATAGATGACCGGATATCGAGACATATGCTCGGTAATTATGTATTGGTAATCGGATATTTTCATCCGGCTGTAAATCTTATAGACTTCGGCGTCTTTGTAGTTAATACGACGGCCGTATTCGTTGTATTGGAATTTGGCGAAGCTTTGAATCATTCTTAGATTGGCGGTTTTACCGAAGTATCGAGGACAGCTGATGAAATAGTAAGGGTTGCCGGAATCTGGGATAAAACCTTCGTCAAATAGGATTCTCAGCATCAGGGTTTTGTCGACGAAGTATGGTAAATGTGTGAGGTCTTCGAATAATAATGTGTAGCAGGTGATTAAGGTGAAATCGGCCCCGAATAGGAGGAAGACGAAACTGGTGAAGGTTGTCATTGTTTGTAAGTTTGAAGTTGATGGAAAGTCACTGAAACATTCATGGTGATTATTTTCGTGTGAATGATCCTTGTACCAAATGGATCATTCGTTCGTGTTTTCTGAGGATTTTGTTATTCGTTTGTAAATGATTCTTCAACATCGCAGGTTATTTTTCCCTATTGAATTCGTCCGACAGTGAATCAGAGGTTAGCGAAAGATTAAGGGTTTGGATTTATCAACAGTTCGTGAACGATTCATTTTCTAAATAAAAACAACTTCTCGATTTCATTCGTGTAGGTAATTCAGTGTTGTTTCATTCTTAACGAACAGATCGTTCAGGAACGACGGATTTGAATTTCCAGAACATATATCACACAAACCAACATGCATTATCAACAAAAAATATTGAACGACTGATTCTTTATTGAATTTTTCTTGGATTCTAAAGACTAATTCACCTGGGGAACAAAATTGAACGCGAACGACTGATTTATATTCATGAACGGCAGGTCGAATAAAATTCTGAATATTGCTTGAAAAAGAATGGTTAAAAATTAATGTGAATTAGTCGTTCACAAATTTATCATTTTAAACGATAGGTCTTTCGATTGAGTAGTAAGTAGTTCGCGAACGATTCAACAACTCTTTCATCAGATTAATTTACGTGATTGTATTTTTTCTGATTTGTAAATCTGTTTTTCGACAACGATTGAAATTTCGACTCATTGAAGCGTTCGCGAACGATTCATTCATGATTATCTGATATACATTTTTAGTTTTTCAAATTTAGGTTTCAAATGTGAATTCTTTGTTTTTAAATCAGTTTTTACCTAGGCACCAGAGTGACTCTGAAGTAAGGAGACGAGTTCTTTTCGGAGCCTAGCTCCGGAGCTGGAGCTCAATATGTAGATTGGAAGAAGCCTGACTCCAGAGTCGGAGTCTAATATTTGGTATGAATGAAGATGAGCTTCGGAGCTGGAATCTATTATTTGGAGTGGATAGAGCTTGGCTCCGAAGCCTGAACTCTTCAAAATAAAATCTTCAGCTCTGGTGCCGGAACCTCCTTGTTTCTTACTAAGCGAGTTAATCATTCTTAACAACTCCTTTTCGATTGAGCAAATAAGAATTCGTTGGTGAATGATTTATAGAAGTGTTTGTTTGCGTGATTGATTTTCGTAAATCACGGATCAATCTTTCGTGAACGATTGAAATTTCCATTCATCTGATCGTTTGGAAACGATTCATTTCTATAACTGATTCGATTCTTTTCAGTCTCTTGAAAATATGAACCAGTGATTCGTGAACGACTGAAATGTTATTCATTTTTTAATGATTCGATTCTCTTTGATTATTCGATAATATGAATCAGTCGTTCGTGAACGATCAAAATTTTGATTCATCTGATCGTTCGTAAACGATTCATTTTTTATAATTGATTCCATTCTTTTCAATTTTTTGAAAATATGAATCAGTCGTTCATGACTAATTGGAGTGTAATTACAAACAATGATTTTAGTTCGTTCACTGAGTGAAAATTGAATCGGTCTTTTGCGAACAATTTCAATTTTTTTATATAAGTTAATTTGCTTCTTATGAACGTATGATTTTAGATTGGTTTATACATACAACATGAATCAGACGGTGTTTTGAAATAGAATAAAGTTGTTTTCTAATTACGTATAATTGAATCATTCACGAACGATTTACTATTTTTGAAATTAGATACTGACCCGATTTCATAAGTAAAAATAGTGCTTTTTCACTTGAATTATGATTGTTCGAATGTATGAAGTCGTTCACTTATGCCAGTTGATAGTAAACTTTCAACTTACCACTGCAAATAATGTATAATAAATGATGAAAGCTTATTTTTTCAATTGATTTTATAAAAAAGATCAATTTTACATTCAATTATCAAATCATCGTGGAATTGTAGGTACCACAGTAATTTTGTTCTCAAAATAATCAAACGAAATAAAAAAGTTAATCATTTCACTGTAGAAAAATTACTTATCTGAATAACTTTTAAGTACAAGTACGCGCATTAATTTCCGACTACGACGAGTTGTTCGAAATCTTATCAAAATACTTTAGGTATATTATATTGAACATCTTTCGATGCTAATAATTTCACGTACACCACTCGAACACTTTGTAAATGAAACGAACGAGTGTATGATAGATTGATGATATGTACCTCGAGCTACATAGAACGAATGTTTAACTATCACTCTGATTGTAATCTTCAATGTTCCCTTCGTAGGTTTCGTTCGTTTCGTCGTCGTCGCCTTCTTCATCATCTCTATCATCATCATATTCATTGTGTTTATCATCGCCTTCTTCTTCATCGTTTCCATTGGCAGTATTTGGCAATAGTGCTACAGTTTTCGACGTACTAGTCAATTTACTCTGTTGGTAATAATGTCTAACTTGTTGTTTGAGCATTTGTCGTACCTCGATATTGGGTACAACATAAGTACCTATTACAGGACCATGACTTAGATAGCCCAGTTCGAAATAAATGGTAAGGAACAAGTACGTGGAACGTCTACTGAATGTTTTATATCGAGATGCTCGTAAATTATGCAGTTGCACTAGCGCATCTTTAGGGTACACCTTGGACAAAGGGTGTCTTAGAGTGCGATTTATCAACAATTCTTTGATTATATGTCGAAAAGTTCGACTGTTGATTAGAGGCAACCTATGATCCTGTATTTCACTCTGTCGCCAATAACTTATCAGAGCTTCTTGCGGTTTTTGTAGCCTATTTTTATCGTTTTCTCTGCCGATAAAGTATCGAGTCACCGAATACGTATTGTACACCAATTCGGCTTTTTGACCCGATGTTTGATATGCTTTGTAATATTTCCTAATATCCTTTCGTTCGGGCCAATCGCATCGGTACCGATCGAACAACTCGAACAATTCGGATCTGCTAAAACCGTAGAATGGAGCGAAAGCGTGATTATCTAGAAAGCGGAAATGGGATACTTTGGACGGTAACAGGTCACGATGTCTGTATGGTAGACTGGTAACACCGCTCAGTACGATATTTCTAACGTATTTAGGCCCCTGATTCAGTACACGAACGATCATCGTGTTGATAAGGTCGTAAGCTAAGGTGAAATTTGCATTTTGATGACTATACGAATTCAACGCTGCCTGATCGTAGTCGTCTATCAATACGATGACCGGAGTTTTATCGAAATAATGATACAGAATACGACACAGCACGAACAAACTGTTTTCTATCTCGTGACGGTTGAGTTTCTTGAGGCGTAATTTACCCAAGAATTTGAGATCGCGTTCGCTGGTGGATGAGAATAGTTCGCGGTGAAATTGATAAAATCGTTTCAAAAACTTGGCCCATAAGATATTATCAATAGCTTCGGATAATTCGGCATTCAGACTGCTGACCGTGTGCTTGTGTGTACGTTCGGCGACTTTCAGCAGGCTAAAAGACAGTACTGGATAGTGAGCCATGTGAGTAGCGAACAAAGTATCCCGGTGTTGACGTATTTTCAAACGGCCAAAAATACGATTCGCATCGGTACTGTTGTAAGGCATCGGTAAGCCGTCCTTGTCCACTTGAATTTTAAAGAATTTTTCTATCATGGATAGATTTATGGTCTTGCCAAACCGGCGAGGATTACTGATATAAAGGTAAGCCGGTGTTTGGGGCGATAGAAACACTTCCAGCAAGAGGCTCTTATCAATGAAGTAAGGTTTGGATGAAAGTTGTTCGAATTTGTTGGTCTCTGCCGAATTGGCGTAACAATAAAAGAAGGTTGTTAAGAACCATATCAATGGTAGCATCACGTCGAGATATACCTGTAATATCTTCGATGGTCATCGATGACTCGAATCAATTTGCACTGGATTCTTTAACAGCAGCAGAACAGTCTATTTTATCAAATTACCTATTTACATTATTGAGTTATTTGAAGCTTCAAAAATAAACATAGAAATCTGAATAAACGAACGAGCCGGCTTGCTTGCCCATATTTTTACAAGTTGATTCGATTCGAGTTTTATCAGCAACGGTAGAAATTGATAAGAAATTCATTTAATATGTAACGTAGCTCACGGTCATGATTACGCAAGTGAAGTAGACGGAGAGTATCATAAAATTTTAATTAAATAAAGTTTGGAATCTAGGAAACAAGTAAGAAAACTGAAGAGTTTAAAATCTACCAGCATAAATATGTACATGTTCGATTGTACTAGAAATGGGCTTTGATATGCTTTTAAAGGAAAATCATCTTTGTCAATGCCGAGTTTTATTTCCTTTTTGAAATTCAAAAATTAGTTAATTTTTTCTTACAAAAAAAATCAGCTCACTCATATATAAGATTCTTACGTAGGTATAGATGAAATAGAAAATAATCTCATAGTCCAAGACAGTCTAGAACATTCAAAACATTGCTGTAGAGACACTTGTAACAGATTATTTGAAAATCTCCAAAGATGTAGATTAGATGACAAAAGGTTTAGCGAAGAGACTTGGTAGAATAACAAGAATTTAGGGATAAAGATCAAATTGATGTTAGCTGTTGAGATATGAATGACCATTAATTCTATATTATAGAGGTAAAGCTTATCCACAGTTTGACTACTCAAATTATCTGTGATACGAGGTGTGATCTAGAACTTTGTTTTAGAGATGAATTATCACTATGATGTAGCTCAAGATGTGATCTAGAATGTTGTTCACTGAATAGAATATGTTATAAACTTGGCTCCAGAGATGGTAAAGAAAAGAATTAAGCTCCTATGAAAAAAGATGATCTAGAGCATGACTTTTGAAATTAGCTGAAATGAGATTTACGATCCAAGACATTGCTTCGGAGGTAGGCAAAAACAAGAACTGATTTAGAACTAAGCTCCAGAGATAAAGATGATCTACAGCAGACTTTTGAAATTAGCCAAAAGCTAGCTCAAGATTTGATCTAGTACTAAGCTCTAGAGATAAATATGATTTTTGACTCTTAAAATCATCTATAAGAAAATGTTAGTTGGTGAACAAGAAGTGATCTCAAGATTTGACCTAGAACCAAGGTCTGGAGATAAAAATGATTTTCAACTCCTGAAATTATCTATAACAAGATATGTGATCCAGGACTTTGCTTTGAGGATCACAAGAATAAGAACTGATCTAGAACTAAGCTCCAAAGATAAAGATGATCTAAGCTGATATACGGTCCAGTACTTTGTTTCAAAGTTAGATAAGAACAAAAAGCTAGCTGAAGATCTGATCTAGAACATTGATTCTCGTGCGGAAATCATCTAGAACCCGGCTCTAAAGATATAAAAAAACCGTGGAGCTTAGCTCGAGAGATCAGTACGTTCTTAAATTTTACTTGGAGATTAATAAGAGTACGAAGTTAGCTCAAGACGTGAAGTAGAACGTTGGTCTTGAAATGAATGTAATCTTGAAATTGACTGCAGAGCCCCAGAGGCAAAAAAGGACTCGAAACTTAGCTCTAAAGATAAAGATGATCTAGAACTTCGCTTTTGAGATGAAAATTATTTAGAATTTTGACACCTTCCCCTTCTCCAAATTAACCCTAGCGATGAGCATGATCTCTTGAACTCAATTCCATTCGAATGGAAGACCTGGAACTTAGTTCTACGTATGAAGATGATCTGGAATTCAGCTCTAGAGATAAAGATGATTTGAAATCTTACTCCCGCAATCAGCTTTTGACAATGGGTACGATATATACCTTTAATTATAGATAAACAAAAACAAGAATTTAGCTAGCTCGATATATGATCTAGAATGTAGCTGAGAGGTATAGATGACCTTGAACTTGACTTCAGAGGTCAGCTGACCTGGAACTTAGCTCTCTGCAGATGAATATAATTTAGAACTCGACTCCGAAGGTATACGAAAAATTCTAGAATTTAACCCTTCCTACTTTTGGAAATCAAAAGAAAATCTCTCATGTTCACGAATAATTTTACCTGAATTGCAGACATAAATTTTTATGTATTTATATCTTGCATTTAGGTAGTTTTTCATGTAGAATGAGAATTAGTACTCAGGCTATATAAGCATGATAAAATGAATGGCATAGAAATGTTTCGAGTTACGATATAAAAAAATATTCAGACATTTTCCTTTATTTAAAAATTTGTTCTGGTGTTTTTTTTTTTTTTTTTCAACGTCAGATACTTATTTACTCTTTTAATTCTATCAAAATACTTACTTTTCTCTCCTCTTCGCTCTTATCGCACATTCAAACTTTTTTCTTGGCTTCTTTTTTTCTTCTTTCTTTCGAGGAGCAATGGTTTTAAGAAATTACCCACGCAATTGCGGCAAAAAGTTGGTAAAAAGTTTTATCTAATTTTTTTCATTCAGTCACCATAATGAATTTGAAGTAAGCGAAGTGGAAGAAAGTTAATCGTCGAACAAGGCATCGCATTGCGATGTAAATTTCTTCGTAAGTATAGGAACATATTTTTTCCTTTTCGTTTTCTCGTAATGATTATGTGAACGGTGATGGTGTGAGGTGGAGTGGGTCGTCTTTTCTTCTTAATTTTTTTCATCTGTGCGTTTTGGATATGAAAGAAATAAAGTCATTTCCTCAGAAAAACCTGATATGCTCAACATTTAATGTTAGAGACTACAATAACTTTGAACACAAAATATTCTCCAGTGCAACTAGCTACCTACTTGAGCTGAGATGGACAAGGTATCCGGTTGCCTTCAGCGAGATTCTTTACGATTTTGATCTGGTAGTCGAAGTACCATTGAGAGGTTCGTGGGTGGTAGTCGTCGGTGGCGTATGATAATATCGTAGTATATCTTCGTAAGCGAGCTGCGCTTCGTTATTAGGTACACTAAATACGTCCGATTCGTTGGTATGGCTGAGTAAACCGAGCTCGTAGTAGAAAGTGAAATACATATCGACGTGGCAATCTTCGGACTCTTCGTAGTCTCGATCTCTGAGTTGTTCCAGCTGGAATAAGGCGTTCCAATCGTATAATTTTCTGAGCGGATGTTGAACTTGGCGAGATTGTAAAAGGATACCCATTTTCTCGCGGAATAGATGGTTCTTCAAAAAATAAGCCATGTATTTCCAAGGCGTGGTCTTTTTCCAGTATCCTTTCAGATACGTGGTCGGATTTTTGGTATCATTTTTACGAGCCTTAAAGTATTCGGTGATCGAGTAAGGATTATACACGAGTCGTTTACCAGTCGTTTGGTAGCCTCTGTAGTAATCTTTGATTATACGTTTTTCGCGATCGTCGCATTCGTACGAGATGAACAAACGCTGCAGATCGTCTTCGGTGTAGCCGAAATGTGGAGTGAAACGATGCTCGTCCAGGAATGCGTGATGGATGATCAAATCGTGCATGGAATTATCCAAACAGTAACTTAACGTCGAGGTAGACGTGATGACGCCGAACTGGACGTACTCTCGGCCCAAATCGAAGGCTCGTTTTAAAAAACCGTTGAGAAGCTTATACACGACGCCGACAAAAGTCTGTTTATCGTTTCTGTAGTAACTCAAAGCGGTGCTGTCGTATTTGGTGATCAATACGACGACTTTGGTTTTAGCGAAATATTGGTAATAGCATTTGATCAACATGTATAAAGCGAATTCCATTTGTTGTTCGTTCAACGATGAGCTTTTAAGGTCTTCTAAGAAACTCACCTCGCTCATTTCAGCGTCTTCATCTTGCGTTGAACCGTGTTTCTGGAAATGTTCCAGTAGACGATCAGAACCTATGAAGTTTTCGATTGAGTCATCTATGCGGAAATGCAACTCTTCCAAAATGTTTTCCATTTTCAAGCCCAATAATGCGATATCCAATAGATCCAGACTGATTACTGGGTACCGAGCGAGATGATCGGATACGATGGTTTCGTGTTGGAATATTTTCAAATCTTTGAATAACTGGTAAGCATTAGTCTCATTCTGTGGTATTGGTTTCTTCGTCGCTGGATCTAGCTGGATTTGAACGAATTGCTTTATCATATTTGTGTTTATAGTTTTGCCGAAATTTGGCGGATTAGTGATGTAATAAACGGGGTATTTGGGCGGTGGTCCCGAGTGTTCGAAAAGTGCTCGTAATAGGTCGCTTTTGTCGACGAAGTATGGCTGTTTTTTTAATTCGGCGAAATTTGTAGAGAAATCTATCGCCTCTGGAAGGGCTGTGGTGGTCGTTGTGTTGGTATCATTGCCTGTGGTTGGTGTTAGAGGTGTTGTTATCGTTGTGTCGGCTTGGACGGTTTTTAGCCAAATTGATGATGTAACTAGCAGAAAAAAATTAAGGAGGGTAGGCATTTTGATCAATCTGTGGAAATATTTATTGAATTGATAAGACTTGTGATATAAGCTGGGTAAGTATTACGAAATAGAATGTCGCTAGATTTAAACGATTTTAGAGCGTACTGATTGAAGTGTGTACTTGGATCAATAATGTTATTGATTTACAATAATTAAATACTTAAATGGGTTACGTAATACTCACATTTATTAGATGTCTTTACTGCTGAAATGAATAAAGAAAAAATCGCATGGTTGGAACGTTGATTGGAAAAATAATTGGAAAGAAATGCGGAATGATTTCGTTAACTTGAGCTCAGCATTCAATATAATTAAATAGGTACCTTGCAACGTATTTTACGTACCCCTTATTTATTTATTTTTATCAGTTTGGATAAGAAAATCTTTCCTTTTAGCACTATTACTTGGTACTCGTGTTTCGATAGTAGTGCAAGCCATAACATTATTAAAAGAGTTATTTAAGTAAAAAAGAGAATGCTTCAGTTCATTAAGAATGATCAAAAGATTCGTTTGTACCTAAAACAGTTTGAAAAATAATTTAGACATTTGAGAATAATACACTCTTTCAGTTATAGTCTTATAATTCGTATTTAATTTCCTCTGGTCGACAGGGATGGCGAACCGTCATTTCAGAACGAATTCCCCTGAATGTGAACCAGTCGTTCGCGAATGATTTGCACAAATGAACCGTTACTCGTTCGGGAACGATTTATGTGAATGCCGAGTTCGTTTTCTTGTTTTGTACGTGTTGAATGATTTACATTTAACGTCATTCAGACGTTCGCGAACAATTCTGGCACAAAATGACTCACAGCAATATTTAGTCATGTGGGAATGCTTCATACTCAAAATTTAGGTAATTTAGACGTTTGCCGACGACTTTTTAGAAATTTGATCTCGTAAGTCTTGATGGTTCGCGAATGATTCGTATAAAATTTTAATGAGTCGTTCGCGAACGAGACAGATGGAAAATTACGTTATAGGGACACGCATGAAGATCAGGTCATTTAGTCGTTCGTTAACGATACTTACGAAAATATTATTCTGGTAAAAATAATCGGTTCGTAGCATCATTCACTGGTTCGGGAATGATTTCCACCCCCAATCCAGTTAATTTAGTCGTTTGTGAATGATTTGCATGGAATTTAAATGGATCGTTCGTTAACGACTGAGGCTGAAAAGTAGGCTGTAGGATTATTAGCTGTGTGCGAATAATTTATGTAAGGAGTCTAAGCTATTTAGTCGTTCGTGAACGATTTACGCGAATTTTAAATGAATCGTTCGCGAACGATTTGGGCTGAAAATTGGGTTATGAAATTGTTAGCCATGTGGGAATAATTTACGTAAAGAGTCCAGGTCATTTAGTCGTTCGTGAACGATTTACGTGAAATTTAAATGAATCGTTCGCGAACGACTCGGGTTAAAAATCCGATTGTAATAATTTAGGTAAAGAGTCCGGGTTATTTAGTGGTTTGTAAACGATTCATGTGAAATTGAAATCAATCGTTCGCGAACGACTCGGGCTGAAAATCAGGTTGTAGAATTATTCGATATCTGGGAATAATTTACATAAAGAGTTCAAGTCATTTAGTCGTTCGTGAACGATTCTGACAAAATTTATATTGCCTCGTAATATTATTTAATTGATGGAGAATGATTCATACCTCTAGATCACGTCATGTAGTCGTTCGTGAATGATTTGCATGGGATTTCGGTGGATCGTTCGCGAGTGATTCAGACAAAAAATTGGATTATAGAATTATTCAGTACATCGGGAATGATTCACTGATAGAGGCCAGGTCATTTAATTATTCACGAATGATTTGATGATAATAACTTCGTTCGATCAATCGGGAACAAAGGTTTAAAAAGTTGCACTTGCAGTAATGCTTATTAGTCAATCGTTCGCGAACAATTCGTTTATTTTAAAAGCTGAGTCATAATATCATTTTCAGTTGTTTGTGAATGATGCGCAATCCATATTAATCAGTCGTTCACGAAAAATTTTTTTTTCAGCAATGAACTCGTATTACTACGTATATTTTACATAGATGATTCAAATCACATTTTCCTATTCTGGTTCGCGAATGATTCTCTTAATAGATGATTTATTTTCTTTTTGCCTGATATCTTATCAAACAAAAATTAAAGCATTGTATAATTATTCTTGAAACGCAGCTCTTATTGTTTTATCACGATTCATTTGGGAGTACAAAGTCTAGTAGAAATGAATCGTTTGTGAACGATTTTTTGGTAAGTGCACTCGTAAAGCTTCTTGGTCGTTTTTCAGTCAGTTGCGAGTATTATCGTTCATTCGTTCACAAATGATTTTTCTTTTTAATTTTCAAGAGGTAAGTATCGTTCATGTGAGATTCTATCGTTTTCGAACGATTCGACTTATATAATCATTATCATTCGGTTTTCATACACATAAATTATTTCCACGTGATAAATTGGCCGTTCGTGAACGATTCGCTCGAAATTAAATTTTTAATGACTGAATTGGTCGTTTATAAAACATTTTTTTTTAAAGTGAAGGAGTGATTTTTACAAATTTTTGCTGGACTTCAAGCTCATCTTATTTTTTTATTAATAGAGTTAAATTGCTCATTAAAATGAGCTCGTTATTTGCGAATTGCGAGTAATTCAATTGCCAGCAAATAATGCACTGTAATTAAATAATTGAATCGTTGATGGATTAGATGTTTCTGAATTGCTTTAAATGTTATAAATTATCATCAATGAACTTAACATTTGGTACTTTCCTAATACCTAGACTCACCTACATTTCTTATCTAATCATAAGATATATACTCCTTGAATGGATCATCTTTGACTTGATAACAGTAGAGATGGTTGAGGATTTTGAAATACAATTTCAAAACTATGATTTGATTAAATACTCGGTATTTTTTGGCACCAACTCATATTTTTACAAAAGAAATCAATGATTCATGAAACGAGTAGGTATATGTTGTTTATTAGTAGTATGATTGAAATGATTACGTAATGAAGTGAGTAGTGATTAAAAAATCACCTTTATACTCGTACCAATATTATTTATTAATAATTTACACGAAATAAGACGAGAAGGGAGCCTTATTCGTCATCAACTTTCCTCAAATTAGAATTTCATCTCCCTGCCTAAATAAATGCTTAGTTTCTGACCACCTGGTTGTCGTCAGCCGAGCATTTGTTCCGAATACATATGATACAATTCCTCCCATACTTCTTGGGCATCAGCATTAGGTATACAATAAGTACTCTCGGCATCATCTTCGTAGCTTATATAACCAAATTCGTACATCAGAGTAAAATACATATCAGCATGATCGCTCTCCGGCAGCCTGTATCCTTGAGCTCGTAGCATTAAGAACTCGTCCAGCATACGAGGCGAATACGTCTTGTACAGATACATAGGTATCTTACGTTTCTCAATGAGTCTGGCAGCTTTCTCTCGGAATCGTGGATTTTTGAAAAAATTCACCAATCCTCTGCGTACCTCTTGGGCCTTCCAATATGTACACAGCGGAAAAGAGGTTACAGACAAAGGTTCGGCTAGACTTTGCCTATGCTTAAAGTACTCGGATATGGAGAATGTGTTATATATAAGGCGTTCTTCTTTGGTTTTGTAAGGTGCGTAGAATTCCTTCACAGCCTTGATCTCCTCCTTGGTACAGTGATAATTTTCAAATATCTGATCAACCTCTTCTTCGGTTAAACCGAAAAATGTAGTAAATGGGTGTTCTTCGAGGAAGGCTAAATGATGCGATATTGAACTTATCGCTATATCCACCCGGTAACTTAGGCTGGTCACACCGACAATTAGAGCAAACTTGAACCAGTCACGTTCGGGTCGTCCTCGAAACGCGTAGTTGAACATGTTGTTCATGATTTGGTAGACCATGTGAGTTTGCTCGAACGAACGTTCGCTCAAGAAGCTTAACGCTGCGTGATCGTAAGCGTCCACCAATACCACCACTTGGGTTTGATTGAAACATTCGTAAAGCATGCGACCTACAACGAATAAAAAATTTTCCATCTCTTCGTCGGTCAAATTGTGACTTTTGACTTTTTCGATGTACTGAAGCTCGTCCATCTTGGTGAAATTATTATAAGTTGTGCCATGCTCGCGATAATACGGTTCTAGATTATCGGTCCAGGTGTAGTAGTTCAAGCTATCGTGCAGTCTGGTGGCCATCTCGATCAACAACGATACCGGTGACAGACCACCTACTCCTAGACCGGACAATTCAATATGGATGACCGGATATCGACTCATGTGCTCCGACATGATCTTCGGGTATTGGGCGATTTTCGTGCGTTTGAAATCCTCTATCGTCTCTTGGTGTGTTTTCTCGGAGAATTTGATTTCGCAAAAGTGTTTGACCATGTCTATGTTTATGGTTTTGCCAAATTTACGAGGACAAGTGACGAAATAAAAAGGGTACTCCGGCGGTCGATTCGATTCGTCGAAAAATAATCTCAACATTTCTGTCTTGTCGGCGTAAAATGGCGTCTTGGAGATACTGCTGAAGGTATTACGTAGCGGTAAATAGTCGTTTCCAGCTGGCTGCTGCTGCGATGATGACTGAACGTGTGCCAGAAATAAGGCAAATATCGCTGTACTCCTGGTGACTTGCATTTCTACCTTTGATTATATATTTCAGCGAATAACTAACGAAATAATATAGTCGTGTGAATAAAGCGCACTAACGGTTTGCCAATGTTTTTTTATTCTTCCTTTCTTGCATAGATTTGGTAACCGTGTGACGAGCGTTAGATGTACATAGGTACGGTATGTGGGGTTTTATTGGTCATTTTTCAAAATCAAACCGCAACGGAATTCTATTTCGCTAGATATGACGTTAGCTAGGCGAGCGATTTTATTTATACACATTTTTACAGTAGGCATATACGAGCAGTGCTGTATATTTGGTAGGTATAAATGATACGTCTGTATTGTAGTAAGTACGAGGTAGATAGGAAGTGCTATGTATCTCGTAGACGTAGAGCCAAGTTCGCAGATGTATCCGGCTTTTGACAGTTGAAGCGAAATTTTTCAACCCGCCAAAGTTTCACCGCTACCGTTTGCTCGTCCTGGTACAGATAAAACGAAAATTATACTTACTCAAGCGAGCTATTAAAATATGTTGGTAGGTATTTTGTTGTATCGTGTGCCTTGCGCGAAACGGCCGACTGGCTATATATTTTTGTTTGAAATAGATATCTTCTTGGTTATTTTTACAAGTAGAAAAATGACGAAAAAGAGAAAATATACGACTACGAGTACCTACTCTGTAACGTTGCGGTAAAATTAATACTTACTCGGGCTACGTTCGGATGTAAACTTGGTAAAGTTCAAAAAAGTTGCTAGAGAAGTTTTCTTCTACATCTGATAAACGCGGTAGCGAGTGTGTATATGATAAGGTTATTTTTATATTCTCGGTTCGTGTTGGTCTTGGTGTAGTTGATAAGTAATCGAGTGTACGTGCCTATGCCCGTGTTATTATTTTTGATTATTTGATGTTAGTAGATTGCATGATAAGAGTTTGCGTGTCCTGAAAATATCCGAATGAATTTAATGCTTGGAATTTTTATTGATGTTTATGCTGAATTTTTTTTTTCACCGAGTGCCTTATAGAAGTTTTTTGAAAATTTCCGAAGGTTTATAACATAAGTATGAGTTTTAGGCCGGGTTTTATAATCACTTTAGGGTATGCAGTGTATAAAAAAACCTAGGGTGATGAAGTGGGCAAAACTGCCAAATGGACTAGTGGATCTAGGAGCCCGTGATTTTGTTACGTAGCCTTGCGAGGAGCTGTCATTGGTCAAGTCAGTGCTGCCGGATCTATGAATTTATCGTTAAATCAAGCGGTTGTTTTTTTGACTGGCGTGAAGAATCTTGACGTTTTTTCTGTTTATTTTTACTTGTCGAGGGGTTTCGTATGGTTTCTGAAAATTTGCAGGGGAATAAAATTACAAATTACCTACAGGTAATTTCATGCCATATTATTTTAAACTTGAAAAAACCATTTGTGGGATCTGATAAACAGTTGAAAACGTAACCAATTCGGATCATTTTCACTCTCTGATCTTTGAGACATCAACTAAAAGTGTAATAGCATGCTACTTCAAAAACATTATGTAGACTATGTCTGTGTAGCACAAATCCGAAGCATAATCATTGAAAAGTAGTTATCACAAAATTAACAAATGATTACCAGCAAATTATCAAGTAATCACGGGTAAATCACCTTGTTACCGCCGGTGAATTATCCAGTAATTACCAGTTAATTAGCCAATGACTACCAGTAAATTATGAAGTTGTCATTGGTAAATCACCAAGTAATTACGAGTAAATTATCCAGTAATTACCAGTAAATCACCAAGTAATTACTGGTAAATCACCTCGTAATCACCGATGAATTATTCAGCAATTACCGGTAAATTACTCAGTAATCACCGGTAAATTACCCAGTAATCACCAGTAAATTAGCAAATGACTACCAGTGAATTATGAAGTAGTCATTGGTAAATCATCAAGTAATTACGAGTAAATTATCCTGTAATTACCAGTAAGTCATCACGTAATTACGAGTAAATTACCAAATAATTTTCAATGAATTACCGAGTGATCACAGGTAAATTACCGGGTAATTACTGTTAAATTATCAAGCGATTGCTGGTAAATTAACAAGTATATACTGGTAAATTACCGAATAGTTACTTTTCAATCACCCCGAAACTGTTGGTACATCACCTAGTAATTAGCGGTTAATTACCGGTAAATTACCATGTAATTACCTGTAAACTACCCAATTGTAACTAGTAAATCACAAAGTAAGTTACTGTTTTTTAATATAAATTACGTTGTAAGTAAAACGAGTGTAAGATTTTTTCTTGGATTTTTTTTATGATGTTCTACAGATTTCTTAAAAAGCATATTGGTAGCTCTGGGTCAAGTAGAGATCAAATATCTATCCATCATTTAACGAAAATTAAACTATTTTTTCTCTTATTCTTCATCTATATTAGCCGTGCATGACTAATTGAGAAAATTTATTTATTTTGTTCGCAGGTAAGAATGCTTATTCTCATTCATTAATCTACGGGTGAAGATTACAAAGCAGTAAAATAAGGTAAAGGAATGAAATTTTTTTGTGTATTTATACTATATTTAATTTTAATCGAAGTCAATTGTTGCAATTGTTGGGCATTTATGTACTTGAATGCTGCAATCAAATGAGAAAAGTACTCAAATTAAAAAAATTCACATCACTAAAAACACCGAAGAACTTGACGTTAATCGTAAAATTTGAGTAAAACTCTGATAAAAATGGATTCAAAATGTGAAAAAGTGATCAAATATCAATTGAACTAAAATATGAAAAAAATCCTATAAAAACTTTCAAAGTTGGGTAGAAAAAAAGGCAAAAAAGAATTAAAAATATAGAAAAATGATATAAAACCGTTGAAAATCATTAATAATTGAGTAAAAATTTGGCAAAAATGCAGAAAATTGAGTTCTGAATTGGAAAAAAATTGTTGAAAATCGTTGAAAATTGGGTAAAAAATTTACAAAAATGCATAACAAATGCAAAAATTTAAACAAAAATCACACTCTGTTTTTTCAAACTACTTTTTTCAAATTTTTATGCAATTTTCGATATCTTTTAACGATTTTTTCCATATTTTAGATCAATTTTCAGCAATTTTTCTCCATTTCTGATCAGTTTTTTGCACTTTTCATCTGCTTTAGTTGAATTTATACCAAATTTCAAAATAATGATTTTTAAAAAGTTTTTGGTAAATTTTCACATTATGACTTAATTAATTTTTTGTGTTTTTAATCCATTTTTCGATATTTCAACGCAATTTTCAATAGGTTTTATCAATTTTTTTTCGTTTTGAGCTCAATTTTTAGGTATTTTTATTATTTTTTCTCGATTTTTTGATCAGTTTTCTGACTGTTTAACCCATTTTTATCCTATTTTTAATTGATTTTCGATGATTTTCAACTATATTTTTACCAATTTTTCGTCGCCTTTTTATGATTTTTATCGATTTTCTGCACTTTTTAAACATTTTTATCAAGTTTTCACCCAATTTTTGATGATTTTTTGTTCATATTTTATGTCAATTTTTACCCATTTTTCAACATTATTTTGTAATTTTTTCATAAATTTTCTGCATTTTTTACCCACTTTTCGATGATTTTTATCATCTTTTTCATATTTTGAGTCAATTTTTAGCTTAACTTCGCAAAAGTTGTCTAAAATTATTTCTAAACATCCATTTATACCCTTTGATATAGTCTACCATTCTCGAAAGTTTGAAAAAAATTGGTCGAAAATTTTCGAAAATGAAAATTCCCAATGCCAAGGCTATGAAAAGTAACGGGTTGGCTCTTGACAAGGGGTAGGGGAAGGGTAGAGAACCAAAATTTTTACCACGAGATTTTCAGACATAAGAACCAGATGCCATTGGTTAGTTTCAAATTTTAACTCTGGCCTAGATTCACCCATCTTATCATTCGGTTCGCCTCGAACGATTTTGCGTTGTATGGAACTGAATGAATAATTTTCGTCTCAAGGGTAAGCGAATTGAGATGGAGGATAGATTAACAGAAGTGAAAATTTGAAATTTTTTCACCTTTGACAGTATTCTTGTTTTTTTGGCGAAGAAAATGTGGGTAAAAAAAAGGAGCCAGGTTGAACAAATATCTGATGTCCGTACACATACAGCTTTGGTACACAGCATTTATAAGTAGGACACCATATCTATACCAGAGAGCACTTTGAAAGGCGAACACAATTTCAAATATAATTCCCGCGCTGCTGCGCTGTAGAAAGTGAAATAAGCATTACGGTTCAAGTTGACGATCTGCACAGAAAGAAAGACACAGGAAGCGAGAGAGAAGAGGAATGAGGAAAGCGAGGAAAACGTCTAGCTGTTTTTTCGAACATCGTTTAATTTTTTTTCCTGCCGTTTGCCGCATTCGTCGAGTCGGTTTGAGACGAACACGCTGAAATTTAAGCGTATTTCGTTGTAATTCAATAGTCCGAGCAACGTGGTAAAAGACGACGCGCGACGCGACGAGACGAGAGATGCGAGTTTGTTGAAGAAAATTCGAGGTTAGGTTATCTCTCGCCTCCATCGTTCCACATTCTTCGTCTCTTTGTTTAGCCAGCGTATTACCTCTCATTGCGTCAGTACTCGACGTTTTTCTTCGTCTTTCCGTCCTCGTATCCTGCAACTTTTCACGCGAAGAAGAAAAAAAGAAATAAGGAGATGGAAACGCTGTAGCTTTTACGTACTAAATCCTTTGCTGGGTATTTTTTTTTTCTTTTCATTTTCTACAAAGAAGTATCTAGCGAGCTATTGTTATGCTAATTTTATCCATTTAAATAACGAACCGAGAGTGGAGTGGTTTTTTTTTCTCCCTTTTGAGCAGTGATGAAAAATGTGCAGTTTGGTGTTTTTTTGTAGTTGGTCGGCGTATTACTCTCACTACTGTTTACGTAGCGATAGGTAATATAAGTGGGTACTAGGTACGTGATGTTAAAGAACATATGAAAAAAATTGTGATAAGAGAAAGAAAGTTTTCAGGTACCTGTTATCGAGTGTTAAATGATTTTGGATTCCTAAACAGTTGGATTCGGACAAGTACAAAGGTAGAAGGTTGATTGAAGTACTTTTTTAAAATGTACCTACGCATATCAGAGAAAAGATGGATGTTACTATGATGACAGCAGCGATCAAGTTTTACATTGAAATATACACGATATTCTGCAAGTACTTACTACTTAATAATATTTCGCCTTTTAATGCATCAACTCGAATCATTTGAGCAAAATTAGAATCGAAAAAAAAAGCGTCGCGATTTCTAATCAGTGGTAATGGACTAGAGGTTAAGGGTGTAGTGGGGCTAGAAAGTATAAACCACCAAAGGTTTATATGGAACCAACCTACCAAATTTCAACTTTGTAGCCCAATAGGGGGGGGGGGGGGAGAATTTGCAAGAAACAAACTCCAAAAATAAAAAATAAAAAAAATAGAAAAAACTTTTTTGAGATTATCAAGGAATGTAATGAAACTGAAAAGTCGAGACTCCAGAAGGCATATCTATCTACATGCCAAATTTCAACTTCCTAGGGAAATTTGGAGTGAAGATAGGCGAGGAACAGCCCTTTTTAAGATCAAAAAAAAAGCATCGCGAACCCTAATCAGCATTGCGTGTAAGAAAGGTTCAAAGGAGCTAAACAGTCGAAACCCCCAAAAGGCACATCTACAGTTCTTACTAAATATGCATATCTAATTTCAAGTTCCTAGCTCAGTTTGGAGGGGAGTAACGCGATAAACAAATTCAAAAAATAAGAAAAATCTCCCAAAAACCTCCATATTTTAGACTGTAAGGGGGTAAAATGGGGCTGAAAAGTCGAGACCCCAAACGGCACATCTAAGGCCCTTACTAAATGTATATACCTATCTACCTAATTTCAACTTCCCAGCTTAATATGGAGGGGAGTTATGCGAGGAACAAACTCATGAAATATGGAAAATCGCCCAAAAACCCCCATATTTAGGACTGTAAGAGGGTAAAATGGGGCTGAAAAGTCGAACCTCCAAAGGCACATCTAGAGCCTCTACTAAATGTAAATACCTAATTTTAAGTTTCTAGTTCTATTTAGAGGGAAGGTATGTGAGGAAAAAACTAAAATGAGAAAAAGCGATCAAAACACTACTTTTTTGCAGGTGTGAGGAGGTGTAATGGAACTAAAAAGTTGGAACCCCCAAAAAGCACACGTAGGGCTCCTACTAAATATACATACCTAATTTCAAGTTTTTAGCTCGACTTGGAAGGGAGTTATGCGAGAAACAAATTCAAAAAATAAGAAAAATTTTCCCAAAACCCCCATATTTTAGACTGTAAGGGGGTATAATGGGGTTGAAAAGTCGAGACCCCCACACGACACATCTAGAACCCTTACCAGATGTACATACCTAATTTCAAGTTCCTGGCCTAATTTGAGTGGGAGTTATATGAGAAACAAACTCAAAAAAAGAGAAAAAACGACCAAATCCCACTTCTTAGGGGCTGTGAAGGGGTAAAATGAGGCTGAGAAGTTGAGACCCCCAAAAAGAACATCTAGGGCCTCTACTAAATGTACATAAGTAACTTCAACTTCCCGGCTCAATATAGAGGGGAATTATGCGAGGAACAAACTCAAAAAATAAGAAAAATCGCACAAAAACCTCCATATTTAGGACTGCAAGGGAGTAAAATGGGCTGAAAAGTCAAGACTCCCTCCCTCAAGGCACATCTAGAGCCGTTACTAAATGCACATACCTAGTTTCAAGTTTCTAGTTCAATTTAGATGGAAGTTATGTGAGGAACAAACTCAAAAAACTTCAAAAATGAGAAAAAGCGATCAAAAAACCACTTTTTTGTAGATGTGAGAGGGTGCAATGGTGCTGAAAAGATGGAACCCCCAAATGACAGGGCTTCAACTAAATGTACATACCAAATTTCAATTTCCCATCTCAATTTGGTGGGGTGATAGGGGAGAAGCAGCATTTTTTCAGGGCCAAAAAGGGGGGAAAGCCCCATATCACCCCTCCTAATTGACTTAGTCGGTTGATTTTTGGATATGTTATGCAACATTTGATTTTCCATCTACTAGCTTTAAAAGGGGCAATTTTTTTATTTTTGACCCCTCAGCACCCTCTCCTCCAAAAGGGGACAAAAGTGAATTTTGACCCAAATATATCTTCACTCATATATATCTAATCCGCCGCCAAACTGAGCCGATTGACCGAATTAAAGCGATTTTTGTCGGTATTGAGCGGAGAAAATTATTTCAATGTTGGGGAAGGGGAGGGGGAATAAACCATAAACGAACATCTGACATGACTAAAAATTGTCTTAATGGTCTTCTAGGACCCCAAAACCGATTTTGTTGATATTATCCTCCCCCTCATTCGCCGTTGGTTGATAGACTGTAATAGTCTGGTTTTCATTGATAATATGACACAGAAAATCTGCCTGAAAGGAGTTCAAAATGTAAAGAATAGAGCAAAACTCAGTTCCATCCTGTCTCCTACCCTTGTGTAATCTGAAAGAAATACGATACATGCTGTTCTGTTCGTGTATTGGTTATGAGTATTCAAGAAAATGCTGAAATGGAAAATTACTCTCCTTTGCGGCAGGTATATGGGAATTTCCATCGTTAATATGTTGGTTTACATGGAGGATGGATGCAGAATCGTGTCAAAAAGATCCAAGATGGCGTTAGCGAATAGTACGACGGTGGAGGTGAAGTGTAGTGGTACACGTTAAAAACTCATTAGAAATTAACGATACGTTATTCGGCGAAGCACGCTTTTTCGTCGTCTTTTAACATCTCCTTTCATCCGACTCTGAGTATTCTTATTTATTTATACTTTGCTGTATTTCTATCTGCTTGGTGTCGAAACAAGCAAATAAACGAGCTAAAATAAAAAACGAAAAAAAAAAGTGATTACGAAATGAAAAAAGAGAAAATTTGCGCACGTGTGTAAAATTAACGTGTAACGTGAGCTATTTGCATATATACATAATTTTTCGGTTAATTAAAGTACATGGGTAGAAGTAGTGAACATGATGACAATGGCGATGAAGATTTTAATAGTGGTGTTTAATCCAAACGATAATCCTGCCGTTAGAACAGAAATAAAGAACGATTATCTTATCCTATTTGTTTTTTCAAAAAACGAACTTGACCGTGTGGAGCGACATTTAACGAAACAATTTCTATCGTTAGTAGGTCTAGGTATCTGGAGAAGCTTTTAAAAAGATCAGATGATGTATTTTTACCCTGCTACTGTTACTTCTCTTCTATGCCTTTTTCGTTCTTAATTCTTTCCTTAAAGAGCGAGTTTTCTGTTTTTCGCCACAGTTTTATGCCGCTAGGTACGGTAGAGTGCGTAAATGCGTATATGTTATTTTTAAATTACGAGTTATTTACGACCGTTTTGTTAATGTTTTCATTTTTTTTTCAAGGCACTTTCTCCTTTCTTTCGTTTTTGGTGTTGAGCTTGACCTATATAGCATGAAGGTTTACCAAGTTTAAAAGCGAAAGGTAGATCTTATGGATAAATAACATTATGTTTTCGGAATGAGCATTATGAAATTAGGTATAATGAATGAATTTTAGTACCTTTATATTATGGAGTCCTTCGCTTCTCTTTTACCAGGTGCAGGTGGAAGATAATGTAAAAGTATTGTGTGTGGGTATAATCGTGTTTCAAATATGAAGAATTAAAAAAAATCGAAAGAAGTCTGTAGTTGGCTGCCAGCAATGAGCATAGTGATTATTTTACTCTGGAATCTAGGGTTTTCAAATTTTTTTAGTGATGCCAGCAGGCACTGATAAAAGATAACTTTTAAATCAATTCGTGATTTTTTATGTCATCATAAAATGGGGCGGAGAATGGGCAACTGAAAAATGTACTTTGAGGAGAGTTTTTGCATTAATTTTTTTCTTCCATAGTTTTTTGACTGTTTTTTTTCCCGCCAGATTGTCTATATCATATTTGCAATGAAAATGAAGCTAGTGTGGTCTATCGACATGAGGCTGATGGGGAGGGGAAGGGGGGTTGGAAGTCCACAAAATCTATTTTGTCGTCCTAGAAGACCGTTAAATTAATTTTTACTATCGCGAACAGTTTAGACTTCTCTACGCTATGAGGGTAAACTGGCTACCAATCAAGGACCTGCGAATCCACGGTGGTCATTTTCGCAAGAAACACGTAATGAATGCGATAAATTTGAACGGTCCTAAGTTCCAGCGCACCTTGAATGAGGCAGGGATGCTAAGAGTATCTGTTCGTGCTAATCGATTCTATTTTGCAGAGAAGATCAGCAAAATAAGCATGTAGAATGTACGTGGCCTGAAGACTAAAGGTAAGTTAGCTGTAGTTGAAAATGAAATGAAAAGAATAGGGTTGCTGATATTAGGAATTGGTGAAACAAACTGGAACATCGTTGGCGAATTTACATCAGGTGAGGGAAACTTCGTCTTTTCGTTAGGTAAAGGAGGCCACATAATAGTGGTAATCATAGTAGATGGAAAATATAAACACCTGGTGTTGGGTACAAGAGTCATTAACAATCGGATGGCTGCAGTCTCAGCAATCGTAAGTATCATCGAAGCATATGCCCCAACCAGTACAGCACCAGGTAAAAAAATTGAAGAATTCTACAGTATCCTTGAAGAAACACAGGTTCCGCTACCAAGAAGCGATTTAAAATTGGTGTTGGGAAACTTTAATGCTAAAGTTGGGAAGATTGATAGCAGTGATGCTTACTATGGAGTAGTTGGTAGCCGTGGTCTAGATACAAGAAACAAGCACGGAGATCGGCTTCTCCAATTCGGCGTGGAACAGCAACTTATGCTGGCAAATACCTTGTTCCAACAATGTAATCGCAGACTATACACGTGGAAGTCGTGTGATGGTCACATTCGTAATCAAATTGACTACATTCTGATCCAGAAAAGATGGAAATAGTCGATCATTAGAGCCAAAATATATTCAGGAGCTGATGAGGCATCAGATCATCAATTTCTGATGGCAGGAGTACGTCTGCGAATCTATAAGAAAAAGCCAAAGAAGAAAGCACGGACTTTTTTCATCGGTGTTGAATTAAAGAAGGTGGCTGCTAGAACAAATATCACGTGTTCGGATACGAATGATCCAAACACTATGTAGGAAGGCATCAGAGCCGAGATCACTCGTGCACATGAAGCCTACCTTAACCAATCCTGCAATGAAATACAGGAATACGCAGACAGCAATGAGACCAGTGCAGTATACAAGAAAATACGCCACATTGCTAGAGATTTTAAAACTGGAATTCGCAAGATCAAGAAAGATGGCAGCACAGTTGTGTGGGATTCTAGAGAAATCCTGGATAGCTGGAAAACATACTGTGAGTGGTTGTACCAAGACAATGGAACATCAGTGGTAAAGCAACTGATTCCTACAGTTGAAGTGATGGTTGAATTTGAGCAAACATCTAACTTGATGAAGTAAGGGAGGCAGTGAACGCGATGAAGGAATGCAAAGCACCTGGTTGAGATGGTATCGAAGCTTAATTGTAGAAAGCTCTTGCTGAAAATGGAATCAAAGCAGTATGGTAACTTTGTTCAAAGTTTTAAGAAAAATGGGAGTCCCTTATCACATAGTAGATTTGATGGTGGAGGGATGTGTATATCCTCGCTGTTATTCAACATCTATGGAGAGCATATAATTTATGAGGCTCTAGAACATTGGGCTGGTGGTATTTCCACTGTAGGAAAAAGAATCTTCGATCATAGGAGTATCGTAAAGGTACGTGCTGTCGTACTCTTGCACATAGGGTAGGCTGAATTCTGCTCTAGGTCACAATAGCTGCGAAATGGCCTCAAAATAGTGTGATAAAAAAAATTTCAGCTCTCCAACTCCATGTTTTCAACTTGTAAAAATTTTTGAAAAATATAAAAACATTTTTTTCAACAATTTTTGAAACAAAATGAATTTAATTTATATATTTTACTGGCAAAAAATTTTCACCATATTCCCTTTTTTTGGAGGTGCTTGAAAAATATCACTCACGGTTTTCTGGAAAACTATGAAGTAAGGGGCTATAGCAAGTTAACAAGGGCGTTTTGTTCTCAGGTCTCGGAATTCAAATTTATGAAAAGACTATTTAGGCATTGATATAAAAATGATTTTTTATGTAGTCACCCGGGGGGAGGGGAGTGAAAAATGTACTTGAGGAGTGGTTTTTTCATTATTCCTTTTATCATCGCGAATTTTTTACCGACTTTTTGAACTTGGTATATTGGTGAAAATAGTCACCAGAAGGAGGTGGATGTTGTGGAATTTCTTCAAATTTTTTGAACCCTAAATACGGCCATGAAATAGACTTCGAAAACTTTATGAAGGTTTGTAGGGCTCTCTTTTCAAACTGGAAGCTCGAAAAAAAATTTCGAGTTATTAAGAGTATTTCACACCTGTTAGATTTTTTTCAATTTTTTTGAACCTTAAATATGATCTTGAAATTGACTTTGAAAACTTTGGAAAGGCTTGTAGGGCTCCTTTTTTGAGCTAGAAACTCAAAACAATGTTATCGAGTTGTTATGAATATCTCATAGATCTTTACAAATTTTTTGTAACCTAAGTATGACTTCGAAATCGAACTTAGTGGAGGCTTGTAAAGTTCCCTTTTCGAGCTGGAATCTCAAAAAAAAAATGTCGAGGTATTAGTAGTATTTTACACCTTGCAGATTTTTTTCTAAATTTTTGAACCCTGAATATGACCTTAGAATCGAATTTGAAAACGTTATGGGGGCTTGTATGGGGTTCTTTTCGAGCTGGAAGCTTAAAAAAATTTTTTGGACCCTAAATATGACCTTGGAATCGAATTTGAAAACGGGGGGGAGCTGGTATGACTTTGTTTCCGAGCTGGCAGCTGAAAAAAAGTTTCTCGAGTTATTGGGAGTAGATAGATAGGTATTTTACCCATCGGAAATTTTTTTAAAATTTTTCGCACCCTAAATATGACCTTGAAATTGACTTTAAAAGCTTTGTGGTAACTTGTAGGGCTTCTTTTCCGAGCTGGAAAGTAAAAATTATTTTGTCGAGTTATTATAGAAGTATTTTACACTGCGCAGATTTTTTCAAATTTTTTTAAAAGGTGGTCCTTTTTCCAAACCTTAAAAACCATTGTTTTTTTCGTTCAACTGTTATGATTACGCTGTTTGCAGATTTTTCTCCCTCCCCTCCCCCAAAAAATATTAAAATTCGGCTCAACTTGTTAGATTCACTACGTAGAGTGCTTACATATTATCATCGGGAAATGGTGAAATATGTAGTTGGTCATATGAGGAACTTATCGTTTCTACGAAATGAATCCGTTCGTAGAATAATTTCTGCGTGTTTTTCGTACGGGCAAATGTAAGAGTACGCACCTAATGTAGCAAACTGTGACGAAAGAAAAATATACTTTTAGTCAAAAAAAATTTTCCGCAATACGAACCATATACGTTGCACATACGAGTTTGGGCAAATATACACGCGGCAATGGGCCAACAACGTACGTCATTAATCTTATTCATAAAATTTGCTGCCGGTTCACACATCGAGTATGAGTAACAAGGAACAGTGCACATGTGAAAAGAAGACCTAGCATATAAGTAAACGCCATACGCTGCGTTGTACCCACGTACATTGTGTTAGGCACCAAGTACCTACCTACCCTCAGCATGGAAAAGAAGAATGAGAAAATAAATTCGACGCGAAAAATACGTGTGTGGTGTGTATTTATTCGTCGTTTTCTTAAAACGCATGGTAGCAGGTACACCTTTTTTTTTTCTTTTTCATTTTCTCGGTGGTAAATTTAATGTCGCGCTGGTTTGGTTTTCCAAATTCCAAGGCGAATTTGTGCGTCGGTTTTTCATCCGCTACCTTTAAACAAATGTTTATTCGTCGTCGTCGTCGTCGTTGTTGTTGTGTCCTGTGGCGTTTATTTTATTCGATCTACGATAAATATTCTGTTGAGAGATGAAGATGATAATATAATACCTGTTTCGGTGGTTGGTTTGCTTGTTTGTTTGTTGTTTCATCGCGAAATGAATTTTCAGGAAAAATTGACGTTCTGATCGATATTTTCAAATTGATACTCGACTGGTTTTATAAATTCATAAAAAGTCAGTCGAGTATAAATAAATAAGTACGTACCAATTTGAATTGTTCGAGTTGTCGAAATGCGTAGGTAGGTATCTGCATTGGAAGATTTCTTCGACGAAAACGAGTCGAGGCTTTAAATTAACATCGAGGCGGTAATTAATTATCGTTAACGAAAGCACAATTTCAAATTTCAAACGAATGAGACGAACGTAAAGTGAAATACCTAAACCTTAGCGTAGTCCTTATGTGCATTATATGATATGAGACTCGACTACGACGAAAATTTCGTACGCAGTATGGGGTGTATTTTTGTAATAGGAGGAGAGAAAAGAGACGGTTTGATAATTACGTATTTCCCTGCGCCGATTGTCGTTTCGAGTATATTTTCTTAGAGTTTACGTTTAAAATCTTCATCCTGTACGAGAAGGGAGTACGTCATTGGCAAGCTGAACGATGAGTAGATATGTATTTTCTTAACGAGCGAAATTTATTGGGGTAAAAACGTTGCCAAAATATGATACTCGAATGATTTATGGATGTGATTTGTGACGACTCTGGAGCAAGACGAGAAGAAAATGACTTCGGTCGGCGTGGTAAGGGTTGAATATAATAGAGGGGGTGAGTAGTTAGTCGAGAGTGTAGCTGGTTTCAAAATAGGTACCTAAATCTACAGATATGATGAAGTGACCGGATGGGAAATGTGGTGTAAATTGTAATTACTTATAAGTTGAATTTCATCCCCCTTGCTGGCTAGATTTACGCGAGTTCACTCATTTGATGTAATGAAAGGTTGAAAAATTTTAGTTTTTCAACGTTCGAGTTTATCATTATTAGGGTGGGTCAAAAAAAAACGATTATTTTTTTTTCACTTGGTACCCTGAAAAACTGGTTGGTAGATACCTAAAAAAAATTCTCTCCAAGTATGAGCTCTTAATTTTAATAGGAACGTCCTCCGCCTTTCAGATTTCTATTTTT
>FIZR01022202.1:0-11833 GCA_900060175.1 Ferrisia virgata
CCCCCCCCCGATTAGGTCGGATAATTGGGAGGTTACTGTACTCATAAAATTTTGAGAAATCAGTTAGAAATAAATTAGTTGGTAAATTTGAAGCTCACCCCACTCCCCCTCCCAAGCACATCCCTTCGGCAAGCCACTGCCCAAGTACTGATATCATCTTTAAGACCACCCTTCTTTGGCTATTACTGGATCCGAAATCGACAGCCAGTTCTCTCTTGTATTCATCTATCCCAATTCATCCAAGTTTCCTTTCTTTACTACAAATTCCGAAATGGTCATGATAAGTCGTTCAAATGCTCAGTCATTGTTTTTTTTCAAAATCCAAATGCAATATCGGTACCCGTACACTTACTTGCTTTTTCTTTTTTATAAAAATTGAAAATTCTTCGAAAATCAAAAAAAAAAAAGAAATGCTGATCCACCTACGTTTATCAATAAACATTTCGCTCAACTCACCTTGAAAGTGTATTGACCGAGAAGGATTTTCATGGAGTGTTAAAATCGTTTTAAAAAATCCTATAAATACCGTAAGTAAGTACTGGCAAACTACGTATTATAGGCGGTTAGGTTGCTGTTATATTGCTCGTTGAAAATTTCTCAGTCGGTACGGTTGTAGCGGTAGGTAAAAAAATTTTGCATCTAGAATAAGGCCAATTGTACACGAGCGAGTTTATCGTAAGTGAGTATTAGAAAGTACACGACGAGTTGTATATGTACTGTATATACGCGTATATATATATATATATACAGTACATATCTAGCTATTTGTTTATTAAAATTCAACGAATACAAACCATTGCATTGATAATAATTAATATCTTTGCCTAACTGATGTCCACAAAAACAAGACTTGATGTTTTATTGCTGGCAATTGGAAGCTTGTATGAAAGGGAAATGTTGTGGGCGAAACGTGATGACCTGATTCTAGAAGTTGTGATAAGAAAAAAAATCTCTAATTTCTACGATAAGTTTTTTTTTTCCTAGTGAGAAATTCAAGGTTGAACGTTGCCTCGCCTCTCGTGAAATGTTTTGTTGTTTGTGATACGAACGTTCTGGTTTAAGGTTACTGCAGTGCAGTTTGTACTACGACTACGAGTACGACTACGAGTACGTTCGTGCAGTACGAGCGCCTATTTTACTTTTGAAAAGTGAAATAGGTAAATGTCCGGTTATGTCGGAGGCGCGCGCCGTCCGTGCCGCCATTTCGCTGTAAAATTTATCGGTCGCGGACGCCGATTATAGGTACTTCCAGCGCCAGCTCTGGAAGTACTATGCGTGTGGGTGGTGATGATCGGATGGTTGAAAAGTATAGGTAGAAGGTACATGTTCTTATGACCGATGAAATTTCACCCGGTTTAAATTTCATTCGATCGTTGGTACCGATAGGTAAATTTATCTGTACTCCGGAGCTGGAGCTACGAAATCTCTATTTCGCGGCTTCGCAATACCTACCTACTTAGTTAGGCAATTCCTTCGGTACTTGGTGCTTAATTTGTAGTATATTGCTTAGTGCGTACTGCGCCTATTTATGTTGTTTTGCGTAACCGCGAAATAACTCGATATATTTACAATCGTTTCTTTTATAATACGTATTCTGCTGCTTACTTCCTCGAATTCGACTTTCGATCCAATTTAGATGTACGCGCGTATCCAGATAGCCAGCTAGGTATAATGTGTATAGAGCCACACGTAGAATGTTAGAAAACGTGACAACGGTCTTCTCTCTATTAATAATTCACTGTCGGTTTAATTGTGTTGCAGGAGATGATGCTGTAATACGTATGGTAACGAAATCGATGGCAGCTACAGATGGGCAAGCGGTGGTGGCTGCCGCACGTTGGACCGAAGAAGGACTATATTTGCGAGAATTCGTCGCCAAACACCGATTACCGGCGGTTGCGAAAATCATCAAAGGTCAATACGGATCAATCGGCGTACCTTCTCTACCTAGTCTATGTCTGCAACCTACTGTACTGTTGATATCGGCCGGCAGACGCCGCAAAATACTCGCTCAGGCGGTTAAAATAAAAGAAGGCCGTCGAGTGGTGGGCGTCGGGCCGAAATTCGTCATTCCCGACGCGTACCAAGGGTATTTCGAGCTGCTGAGCGAGGATGGCCGAGGCATGCGATGTCTGGAAAGCGTAGCCGAGCTAGCCCATCGTAAATCGGAAAACGGATGCTTGGTTAGAGATTCGATACGTGGCATAGTTGGCCGGTACGACGAAGACGGAGTTCTAGTCGCCGACGGAGCTCGTATCGTAAACGCGGGCGAAATTTTGTATCCTCAGGTCGAAGTGCAACTGGGCAATTCGAAAATAAAATTTTTACGATGTTTAGATTCGGTCGGCGATATCGTACTGTTAGGCATGGATCAAAAGAGTCGATTCAGCACGCTAGCCAAAGAGGATAACATCAGCGGCGTGCATACGGCCAAAAATTTACTACAAAAACGTATGCCTGTGACTGTGCGCTTGGTGCACGGTAGTCCGCCCAAAGGCTTCAAAAACTTGAACCAATTTTTACCGGAACTTCGACTGTTGTGCGTATTCGAAGAGGAACACGTATTCGCGATGCCATTACAAAAAGAAACCAGCTCCGTGATCACGTTGCCATTGGCGGCGCCGCTTAAGCTACAAAAAGCGCGTAACGAAGACTGCTTGAGAGATACGCGAGAGTATCAAAGGGTGCTCGACAAATGCACCAAATTAGCCTCCGAATGCGTGAACAAAGCGTACGTTTTGGACGGGCGTTCGGTCGACGTGAAAACGTTGAAAAACGTCGGCAACATATTGTCGTCGAAAAACGGCTACTTTCTGACGCGAAGTTTATCGGCGGACGTCGCCAACGCCAACGCCAATTACCCGTACGATATTGAAAACCGTCCGCATAATTCGGAATACGACGAAATAGACTTGATATACGATTACGTTCGCGGCTTCGCGCCGTTACCCAAAAATATACGTTCGCCGTTTCCCGAAGCCGACTGCAGCAGTCATATGCCTAAAGGCGAAAAAGACCAATGCGTCGCTGCGGCGGACGTAATTGCCATTTCACCACCACCGCCGCCGCCGCCATCCTCGTCGGATACGTCGGCCTTAACCAAACCCGAACCACCGCCTATCGAAACCATACCCAAAATGAAAATAATCCAGTCAGCTTCGAAAGCGGAAAAACGTACGCGAAAACCAGCCATCAAAAGTACACCGCCACCGCCGCCGCCGCCGTTGCTGATCGAAGAACAATATGCCGTCGACAGAACGTCCTTTTCTAAGTTATACGTTAAAAATGGTAATTCACAGAGTCGAAGACTGCTAAGACAAAAGAGTTCTTCACCATTGAAAGAGCATCCGCCATTGTTGAAATCCGGATCGCCTATTTTTAATATACGCTATAAATCTTTAAGTAACCTGCAGCAAGCCATGGAATTAGACGGTACCTTGGACTCGAGTAATTCCGGCGGCAAAACATCTGCCGACTCGGCAACCGGCGTCAAGCTGCCGGAAAAACGTTCCAGACGTATTAGTCGACCAAGATCTCTAACTAATCTAGTATGGGATATTCATAACGATATCGAACCCAGATGTGATAGAAAATTTAAACCCGCCAAAGCGGAATCCAGCGTGCTCAGAAGAAATTCTACGCAAAAAAGTAGCAGTAGTCACAAACGAATAGGCACCCTATACCTTTAATCGTAAGTACCTGTACTATCTTATATAGACCATCCGTTGTACCTACCTAAGTATGTACTAGGCAATGTATGTACAATGTATAGCTAGGTACGAAAATTAATTTATTCGTCAAGTCTAACAGGTACCTAGCTAGGGTAGCTATCTACTACTGCAGTAGATAACAACTACTCGTATCAAATACCTACGTAAAACATAAATCTAGGTGCCAAGTAGCCAAGTACTGTGCGAGTGTACGTTGGAAATCTCTTTTATACACCATAAGTATTATAGTTTCGAAAATGTTTTTCATCGTTCTAATTAACCGTATACTTTACTCAGCTCACAGTCAGTCAGTCAGTGAGTTCCTCGCAAACGGTACATATCCGCTGTACGTTGCCTAGCTTTACTTTGGTTTATGGCGCTGCTGTACGAATAGAAATGCATCGCTATTAATATTACTGTGCAGTTCAGAGGTCGCTGCTGGTCAACAGGAAGTTGTTTTTCAATTTAAATTTCAATCTTATTGATAGCGAGCTGCTTCTCATAGGCAACCGTACAGTCAAAAGCGGAAATAACCATAATATTGTCTGCTACGTATAATTGACGCTCCCGTAATAAGTCATGAAGACACGATGCTATAAATGAAGTCTTTATTTCAAATCTCATAGCTAAAACCATCGCATCGCCCCAATACGTGTTTATAATTTTTTTATTTTTTAATATTTCTATTGTTTTTACGTGTACCTATACTCCAAAACGAACTGCTCGTATTAGGCTCCGATCCGTATGAAACCGAAGAACTTGAAAAGAACGTGTCAAGAAATTTCGGTAGATCTGATTTTGAATTTTTATCTGCTGCGGTTGGGTTTTCAATTTACGGTACATTACTGAAGATTTTTCGCTGTACAATTAATATTCGAACAATTTTACAAGTACCAAATTAAATTTTAGATGAAAATCAAAATTCAAAAAAATCCGTAATTAATAATAAAAAAAATTAACTTCGTTGCCACACGACTCTTCAATATCCTAATTTTTCTACTGTCGAGATTTGCGTGAAATGTTGAAACAAAAAGCATCGCTTTTTCCTGATCAGGGGTACTGATGGCGGGATTGGGGGAGAGGGTGGCAATGAAGTTCCAAAGTCGACACCACAAAACGCACATCTAAGACCTATATTAAATTTACACACCGAATTTCAACTTCCTGGCCCAATGTAGAGGGGGTGGGGGGATTTGCAAAGGACAAACTTACAAAATGAGAAAACCCCGCTAAAAACAACTTTTTCGGGGTTTTGAGGAAGTGAAATGACACCGAAAAGTCGAAACTCTCAAAAGAAACTCCTAGCTCAATTTGGAGGGGAGTTATGCGAGGAAAAAACTCAAAACAAGAAATCCTGCCTAAAAAGTCACATTTCCGGCTGAAGGGGGCACAATGGGTCTAAAAAGTCGTACCCCCTCCCAGTAAGCATAAGTTTCAACTTCCTTGTTCAGTTTGGAGGGGACATAGGGGAAGAACAGTCTTTTTTCAAGGTCAAAGAGACGAGAAACTCCCACATCTCTTCTCCTAATTGATCTGGGAGGTTGATTTTTAGATGTTATGGAATTTTAGATTGTCCATCGGTTGGCTCAAGAAAGAACAATTCTTGCGATTTTAGTCCCTCGGCAGTTTCTTCCCCAAATTTAGGCATAACTGAATTTTGACCCAAGGTCAACCGCACTCCTGAACATCAAATCCACCACAAATCGAAGTATATTTCTCAAATTTTATCGATTTTGGTCGCTATCGAGATGAGGAAATGATTTTTAGTTTCAGGGTGAAAGAAATGAGAGTACAAATAAACATCTGCTTGAGGTGAAAATGGTCTAATGGTCTATTAGGATCGCAAAACGGACTTTATTTATATTCCTTCTCCGCCCTCGTCAACCGTAAGTCGATGGACCGTAATAACCTGATTTTCATTGACAATATGACGTAGGAAATCAGGCTAAAAAGAGAGAAAACTATGAAAACAAAGCATCACTATAAAACAGTTCTAGTAATTCTAATGGGATCTACCCATTTTCCTTTCATAAGGGGAGAATAACACTTGATTAAAATTTCATTCGCTAGTTATGGTACATATTTAGGTACACATTTTTTTCTTGTATGGATTCAAAATTTGATTTTTGGAGAGTTGCTCTAGGGTGGCTTAGCGTTGAAATGTCGTGACTACAAAAAATTATTGCCCGAGAAGTGGGTGCTGGGTACCTAACTACATACCTAGTGGACTTGCATGTAAAATGGCACCTCCCAACTTCAATTTGGACTTGTTGGGAAGAACTGCTCGCAAGATTCGCCGCCTCTAATCGGTCTGGGAAATTAATTTTTAGACATATTTTGTACTACCCTTGATTATGTTTCAAAATCGTATCGATTTGAAGGAAATTTTGTTTTTTCGCGATTCGTTCGTTTATTTCTTTCTTTTTGTCCTCTTAGGCTCTTATAGACACTGAAACACCAAGATGCTTTTATGTTTGTAACAGTGGAAAAGGAATTACAGAAAATTTTTGTAAATAGTTATTCACCCAATGCCCACTAGAGAGCACTGATATTTGGCACTAAACATGACTTTTTTTTTAGGTTTCAAAGTGGATTTCACGTGCAACACTTTTTTTAAATTGTTTTCCTGTAGTCTGATTGGTTGAGATCTTCATGAGTTATGACGGCGATCATACTCATCAGTGCTGATAAGATTAGTTTACAATTGTTGTTGTTGTTGTTATTATTTGTTGATAAAAATATTATCAACTTTCATTGCTTGAGATCAATTGAAGACATCCAATCAAAATTAAGGAAGAATTTTCCATACCAAGTATCAGTGCTCTCTAGTGGAATATATGTCAGTAATTATTCACCTAATCTCCTCATGTTTGTGTCCACCAGTAAGGCATCTTGGTGCTTCAGTGTCTATATGTCAGTCACCTTATTACGTCGAAAATTCTGATGAGACCGGATTTTTTTTATACATCCGGTTTAAAATTTAACATTTTAAATCCATCATTAGACGAAGCTCAGCCATTTTGGTTGGTGCTGGATCCATGCATCCAATTGTATCTTCCTGTACCTAAAAATTTGATGTAAATGGTCAAAACAGTAGGTATATGTTCCAAGACTGTAAAAGCGTAAAGAAGTTATGAAGTCCCTCATTTAGTGTAATAGCCAGATGGAAAATAAGACTACGATCACTTTCTTGGACAATGTTGTCAATTCATGTAATAACCATCAATATCATGCCGGTTTAGTACCATGCTACAGCTTTATTGCTGCATGATGTTAAGAGTATACCAAAAAAAATTTCACTCATTTCATGTTTGTAAATACATCAAGGTGAATTCACCTGTTACCTCTTATTTATAGGTAAAATGCAATATCTTAGGTCTATTTACTCTTAAGTATTCAGTTTTTCATTACCTCTTGCATTATATATACTTCATACTCGGTGTATTAAAGACGTTGCAACCTTTCCAAATCTTATGCAATGGATCACTATCTACCGTTTACGTACTTACTTGTTATATGTTTCTTATTTTCTATATACTTAATACTGATTTAGCGTAAAAAATTCTGGCATCGTGGTGTGTAAAGGAGAAAGAATAATATCGGTGTAATTTTTAAAGAGCAACTTCCTAAGCCATAGATAATCTGTATGATGGAAACGATCAAGATAGAAACATTTTATGAAAATTGCTCGCGCATTACAACTATAGGTACTTCTACTTAAGTGTTTAGCATAAAGTGCGAAAAATAGAACGACACTTGTTTAAAAATGATAATAGCCGCGAATTTAAGCATTTAACCTCGACATACGAACGGTACCTTACCTACCTAGTATAGGTATCTACGGCAGATTTAAAATATTGTTCGTTGTAGTAGGTTAGTAAATCAGCAAAACGCAGACGCCATTTGTTTCATATTTTTCGTATTACTTGGTCGTAATAAATTAAACCTAAACGAAAACGTAATCGCGCGCAAGTTTTAGAACACGGTACAAGTTAAGCGTATAATAAAGTCGAGACATGATGGATATTCACGATCAGTATCTTTGAGTCCCGAATCGGACTGTTCCCGTTCATTGTGGATACCCATATGCTTTCTAAACGCGCTCCTCAAACAGTAATTTCACCTTTTCGCGATCAGTCAAAATAATAATCGTAATATATGACACTTCGATTATCGACTACGCAATTTCTATCCGATTCTTGATTGCTAGAACGAATTAGATGTTAGGTAGTGAGTACTGGGTATTGGGACTCTTTGCTCCTTTACCCGATGTATTATAAATGGCGGAAACCTTCGCTGTTTCGTAATCGACAAACACTTGCAGCGAAGATACGTTTATAGCCGATAAGACCGAATAAAATACGTACTTTATTGGTCCAGCAAATTTCGTAATCTTCATTCATACCTATAACTTCCTAACTTCCCGATTATTTGATGACGAACAAGAAACAACTATGGTACGAGTAACCTGCAGTTTGTAATTGCACTGATTGGTTTGGTCAGTAAAGTTTCCCCTTCCACCTACAATAAGAAGAGATGATTTTTTTTTTTTTTTTTTTCAAAAAGCTGACGTCTGATAGTTATTAAGTTTTTACCATCATTGTTGGAAATATTGGCGAAGGAAGCTAGCTATAAGTAGATTTGTTCGAGGTACGTCCTACGTAGCTTCGATAAATATATTTTTCTGGTGGAAAAATTTTGCTTGTATCATTGTTGATAATAGGAGTATCTTTTTTGTTTGTACAATCTGAACTGTAAAATGTAAAATGTGTTAATTAATGGTGCCAACTATTGATTAGAAATTTGGAGAAAGCCGATAAAAAAAAAATGATCTACTCTATTTCATACTGGGTACCTTTAAAAGTAAGCACTTATCTTGGATGAATAAAAATCGAGCAGACTTTTTTCCCTTTCATCGTTACACCAAATATGTGCATATTACACTGTCATCTATGTTATCACTTTTCCAATTCATGCTATTGTTTTTTAGTCTTGATTCATTTTGCGTTTTAATTAAACCAATGTAGTAAGTCGGGCAAAGCGATTAAATGATGATGGAAAACTAAAACATACCTACTTCCTCCCCTGTTTCCGCATACCCATTACCTACCTACCTATCTCTGTCGTGCAAAAAAAATATAGTGTACTTACTAAATGTACCTATCATTATGCAGCATGCTTGCGCCAGTACGCACGTCTGACCTATTTTGTCGTCAATATTTTAACCAAATTGTTGCCAAGCCAAAGATCATCGTCACACTTCAATTCTCGTATTAATGGATGTGATAAACCGATCGTCTCCCCGTGATCAGCTCTTTAGCTTCCGGTTTTTATGCTTAAATTGATTTTACAATTTGCCTTGTTCCATGTTCGGATGATCATGTATGTTGGCAACTGTCGAAACATTGATTCAATGTGGTATATGTATAGGTACATACATATTATGTAGACGATCTTGGGAAATTTTCTGAATTTTCCCATCATTTGATAAATTTTGGAACGCGTAGGTATACCGGCTATGTACGCATAAATTCTATCATACGTGGGCTTCTGCTTATATTTTCAATTTTTAGTAGCGAATAATCATTTTTCAAGGTGTTTTCTATTTTCCCCTTAAATATAATGAGGTAATTGATATATCTGGCGATTTCATAGTACAAGCCGTATTTACGTTTTAGTTACCTATGTTTATACTTTTATACCACATTTTATACGTACGAAATTTTAATACGTGGGCTCATCCAACGACAAAAATTTGACGATGATTAATTTTTGCGCGTTACAAGCAGTATACTTTGTGAGATTTTCAAGGTGAATAACGTTCTGTACATTATGAGTACTTATTTACACCAACTCTTTAAAAAATCTTTTTAAGAAAGTTGCTGAGTCCGTAAGAAGAGAGAATATCGATGATCCAGAGTCGGATTGTTGTGAAAACTACGATAAGAATAAATCTAATTTATAAAATAAAGTAATTTTAAAATATTACATTCGTATTGTGTTTTGATTCAAACAGTAATTACTTTAACATGAAGTAACGTAGTATTTTGTTCATGTAATTTGTTTAAGTATGCTGAAAGAGAATTGAGTCCGCGTGTCTACAAACTTTGGCCGCTGGCTCTAGCGACGCGATAGAAACATTACGCGGAACATCGCGTTCACTCATAACGCGTCCTTCTTAAACTAATTTTTAGTTGTCTCAATCGATTTTAGAAAAAATTATGTAATAATTTTTCTTATCGGAAATTTGACCAGCTACATTTTTTGATCAGACTTTTCTTCTCTATCGCGTTTAGGAACAAAGTAAGGCAAAGTTATTGGTAAAGAACTTGTTTTTGCAGCAGAAATGGAGATGTTAGAGACAAAGCACCAGTCCGATTTTGGTCGATTTTGGATGGATTATTTAGAAGGTAGTGTACCACAATCCTGCGAAAAAATTTTTGACCATAAATTTTACCGTCGTTTAATACTAATTTGACTGGACTATGTAACAATAATAAATCAATTTAAATCTTTAAAATTCATAAAATAAAATAAATTATTATATTATTTAATATCAAATAATAATAAATTTATTTTCACATTTCAATTTAAAATTATAAAATGAACGGTTGCTCTACCCTCCACTTCCTTTTCACATTTTATTTTTTTTCCTGGCAACATAAAAATTGTAAGATCATATTTATTAAAACTTTTTTCATTGAGATTCGTATTTAATTATGAAACACGCACCAGAAGTTCAAAAATCAATCGTTAATTTTTTATCCGAAATAGAACATTAAAATCTATCATTATACATTTTGATACTTCATTATTGCCTAGCAGAATAAAAGTTAGTTGTACAGTCATCTTTCTTCACGAGTTTTTGAAATTCAAGTTAAAATTTGAAACGGTGTTCCCAACATTGAATAATCTTCTCTATCTCTTCTCTGCACTCCAATTTGATATTTAATTTTATTATTTTACAATCATCTTTCATAACGAGTTTTTGATTAGAAACTTCAAATCAAAAATGTCAAATTAAAATGTAACATCAAAAACGTTACGTTTTCACAAAATGACTCCCAGACCTAAGAAATTATGTACCAAAACATACATACTTAGATTACTTACTTAGTACGAAGAAAACTGAGAGAAAAAACAACTTCTATTCGTATTTCATATTCGTGCAAACATTCGTTGATAATGTAAACTTTGATTGGATATATGCTCCTGCAATACTTATCATAGTCAACCTTTCGTATGTTTGTGTAGTTGAAGTCCTCGGTCCACAATAAAAATATATATAAAATAATTTCGATGCTTAATAATGAACAATATAATGTACCTTAATAATGCTTATAACCTTTAAACCTTCAACTCGAATTAAAAGATGGATTATAAGCTGTACCATTGAGAAGAAGGTAGATTAGTCAGGCATATATCTCCACTTCTCAAAGAATTAATCTGGTCAAACCTGGAGTTTTTTTCACGTAGTATGCGATTATTATCGATGAAAACAGTTTAGATAAAATTTTTCTTCTGAACCGATCGACGACATAATAATCGAAATCGGAAAAATGTCTGAAGATTTTACAGGCAGTGTGATGATTTATGTATGAGTTTGTAACTCGAGCAAGTTATAGTAACGATAATTTGATAATTTCAGTGTGTGAAATGTAGGTACAATATGAATGCTGTGATCGAGACCGAATGATTATTGAAACTGTACCTTGAAAAATATTTCTTGATTACGTTGTAAACAGGTACATAACTAACATATTTAAAATGATTCATAGTTTACCTGAAATCGTCTATTTGTATTCTCATTCAAAAAATTGTTTTAATCCAGGTGGAATATGTGATATCACTAACCATGCAATTGTAATTTTTGCGTCATCGATGAATCCATAGATTATGTACAGATGATCTTTTCCAAACCAATTTCCACGAATCTTCTCACATTTGAAAATGTCACTATTTTAAATGAACGTTCAACATTTTGTTATACATTATACTTTCTGATACCGACAAATTTTGAAAAAGAATCAAGATTAATTTGCATTCGATTCTACACCGTATCTGAAAAAATAACATGGTTTTCGTATTTTTTTTTTTTTTTTTTTTTTTTTTTTTTCAAAAAT
>FIZR01022205.1:0-35274 GCA_900060175.1 Ferrisia virgata
TTAGACAACGGTGTGATCTATCGAAAGATCATTCTAAAAAAAATAAATTAAAATTCGTCCTATCAAGAGGACATATCGAACTTAAAACTACATACTTAAACTAGGGGGAAGTGACTCAACTCTACATACCCATTTTAGACAATTATTGCCTCAGCCGGTATTCGGCCACATACCGAAGAAGACAAAAAAAAAAAAAAAAAAAAAAAAAAAAAAAAAAAAACAGCACACTTAACTTCGATAGTTATATTTCATTATAAAGTTATAACAAACAACAAAAAAAAAAAAAAAGATAATATAACTGATCGTAAAAAAAATTCTTAAAGGAATTAATATTTTTACTAGAGAAGAGAAGCTGCACCTCTCAATGCATCAACGCAACAACCTCTCAACCAGGCGTGGCTCTCGAGCTTCGTACCCTGGTTCGGTGGATGAGCCAGTTGCGCCAACACACGGAGAGGCGCACTTCCCTTCCTTACAGGGATATCTATATCACAGTTTGGCTTTGGAAATCCACGTTTGGCCAGTAACATGTACAATAGAATCGTTCAAATCGACGTTTGAACTTGATCTAATGGCAAAATTTACGATAAAAATTTAAAAATGATATACTCGGAGCTTTAGAAAGGAATTCTGTGGCAATACGTATTAACAATATAAGTCCAATTTTCGTGAATAGTATTAACAATGAAGGTAAGTTAGTTTTTGGTCATTTTTGGATTTTTGCATAATTGGATGTGAAATGATAAATACTACCAATCTACAATTCTATTTTTTTCAAAAGCAACGCTGAACTGATAAAAAATAGGATAATCCTTTCTGTATAAGTTGAAACAAGAAAAATATCCATTTAGTTGTAACAGTATAAGTCGACGTATACGTTTTGAAAAGTGTACCTTTAATTAATTCTGAGAGTATAAGTCAATTTATATTTGTTCAGAAAGTTTTATCATCATAAACATACGCGTTAAAGTCATTATTTACGAGTAGTGAGCCTGGTGATAATATGTTTATTTCCTGAATGTCCACCCTTCACGGGTCATAACTTTAAAAAAAAGTTTAAAAAATGAAAATTTTTAAATTCACCTAAAATAATTGTGAAAAGTGACTAGCTAGAGGTAATTTGACCCATTGGATACGAATTTGAGGTTGGTTTATCATGTTTTTCAAAATTTACAAAACTCCTATGAATAAAAAACATAATTTTTTCCAAAATTTTCACTCTCGCGTTGCTCAGGCATATGTATTTTTAACAAACGTGTCAAATTTTAATATTTTTGGGCAAAAAAAAATCTAATTTAGCTCCTAGTGTTAAGTCTATCAAAGTAATGATGCAACACTAAAACTCCACCTTTGGAACAATCCTGAGCACAAGCCTGAACACACATATCTCAGGGATTTTCTGATGCACTCTTTTCTTTTATGATGGTTTCATTTAATTTTCAGACGATTTTGAAGGAAAAAATGTCAAAAAATTCTCATTTTTCTGGCAGTTTTGTAATTTTTAACATTATTCACCTCTCAAAATGCAAAAATGAGTATTCTGAAGTAATAAGTGCTCCCCAAGACACATATACTAGAAAAAAATCTATCTACCTCCTTTGATTTTTGCGTAATGAATGTTGAAAATTTTTTTTGTTCATTTCTCTACACCTTATTGGGTAAGAAATTTTGAAAAAATTCTAGTATATAGCCCCTTCCTGCCTCTACACATTATGGTTAGTTTCAATTTTTTAGGATAAGGCATAAACACACCTTTATGACAATTTTTAATAATTTTTTTACTTAGGTAATGGAGGGAAGTGGGTGCTAAATTCACTGATCAGGCGACGCAAGTCAATGATGATGACACAATTACTTGGCTCAATATCGATCAAAATGAATAAAATTTAACCATTAGGTTTAGATTTGTCGCGAACTACATGTTTACAAGTGGGGATAACCTCGAGTGAAAGTATCCAAATTTGAGGTAGGGGGTGCTGAGGGGTGAATGAACAAAAACAGACCTCTTACATCTACATATTAGAACAGGAGATATGCATTTTCCCCATTTTGACTCTTGAAAAAGAGCCCTTCCTCGTATATGTTTTTCCAAATTTACCTAAGGATTGAAATTTTATACAGATATTTAATGGGGATTTAAACTTTTTAACCCGATGCACCTTGAAACAGCCAAGAAAATAGTTCCATTTGGTTTCGTTCAAGTCAGAGATGGTAATTAGTGAGAGGTGCAGATGTGCTTCAATTTGAATTGGTCTGTTATCCCTTCTGAAATCATGCTTCATTCTCCAGCTTTATTGGTGAATTTCAAATCTGACCTATTCAGGTAGGAAAAAAATGTTATCGAACTGGTCGAAAAGCTTTGATATTAGGCTTACTTTATGAGCGTTTGACTGACTGCAGAATGCTCACGTATTAACGATGTGTTTGTATGCACAGACTTCATCTTATTAAAATTTCAATTTTCAAAATTTTCTGCTTCGTTAGATTATTTCTTGGTACTTTGCGAACGAACGTGTCGTGTCGTCCTTCTATGAAAGGGGAGGTGAAAAAAAAATCGTATAAATTTCAAGTCACATCTTGGAAACTGTTCGACACCAGTGGCAACCGAGGGTAGTTGATACGAGTAGGTAACTCTTTAAATCCATCACGCTATGGTATCGTATTCTTCTCATTTTCGCTTCTTATTGTACTCCCAAAGCACTTCTGGTGGTCTCACACCACGTACTTACAACTTCCATAAACGTAGTTCTAATGCAAAAGTCAAAGTATTATTGCGCTTTGCGCCAGCCAAAGATCACCAGAATAAAAGTTTTGTTTCGCCAAGTTAAAAACAACCAGCGAAGGCAACGCAACGGTGAGATGAACTTTTTAAAAAACAATTTCAACTGTGCAACATTTGCACGATAACGTTATTAAACTTCTACATAGCATTGGCTTATATGTGTATGTATGTGTGTAGCAATGTTACCACAGATATAGATACTATCTTGCTGATATTTTTTTCCTTTTATTGTCGTTATCTCACGATGCTGGTTGCGTTTAATGAAATTTTCATATTGGGTACTCGAAGAACCGAACACATGTATCGTTAGGATGTTCCAGGGAGAGACTAATGTGAAAACAACTACAAACATTATTAACTTTCGATGTAAATTAATCAAAATAGCAGGTACGAAGATTAAGACGATTGCCCTTCGCCCACAGCCCATGAAATAAACTAAATAAGGAATAGAAGTGGGTACAAAGAAATTCGATACAGATTTACTTCATAGAAAAAAATTTCTACTCGATGAAAAATCAACCTACGCATTTAGACGTATCGTTCGTTTGAGATGCTTCTCTCTGTGTTCGGATGTTTCGCAATGCGCTTTTAGCTTTTCAAATGTCTACCTTTTGTGCGAATTAAAAAAGTATTACGTTGAAATAATTGACGGTTTCGATGTACTCTACGCGATAAGGTTGTCCATCGAATTTTTTTTTTCGACCGTTTTTCTTTTCTTTCTCTCATTCTACATCCGAGCTGTAAAAAGTTCTCCAATATCGTCGCTATGTGCTGTCATCGTCACTTCATAATCTTCTCTCGTCGTCGTTCCAGTCATCATCATCGTCGTCGTCGTCGTCGACGTCATTTTTCTACCATTTCCTTACTATGCTTTTCGGAACCTTTATAAACGGGTATTTTATCGATGACCGAGGAAGGAGAAAAAAATACGATATTGGGCGAAAGATACGAAAAAAGAGATTTTTTTACGGTATTTTAATTGCGTTTTATATTTCGTTGGAGGAAAAAAAATAGGCAAATTATCTCTTACACTTCGATAATTGGTATCAGATATGACGTCAAAAAACAAAAAAAAATTGGTTGAAGATGTATATGAAATTTTTACGAGGAAAATAGTTTGTGAGAAAGGAGATGAAGGGATTATAAAATTTGATTACTAAAATACGAGTATCTATGCGTAACCATTATTAATAATTATACGTTGTTATGCTCTGAAGTTTTTTATCCATTTTTTTTTTAAATTTACATCGTGATTTCTTTCTTTCTGAAAATATGTAAGAGCATTTATGGAACAATTCGACTGCAGACATTCGTATAAAATTTTTCCAATATCAAGTTGATATTTGAGTATCAGAAAAGCTGGGTTATTTTTAGATTTTTATCGAAAATCAAAACGTAATAGAGAGCTGTTGATGTGGTAAAAATTTAATCGTTCACCCTAGTAGAAATTTCGCTCCGCTTTGATGATTAAGTATAAGAGTTTTTTTTTTAATTTAACCAAAAATTGTTTTAATGCGGTTGTTTTGAGTCAGAAAGACTACTTCTTTGAGATTATTTTCAAACTTGATTCCCGATTTTGAGACCATATAAAAAGTACCTTGCATTCTGGTATTCAAAAAATAATCATAAAAAATTGAGAAAATATTTTCCAGATAACTTATTTTATGAAAAGAGGATATTATCACATTTAAATCCAACTAGCTTGTGTACCTTTATCTCAATAAGGAAATGAGAACACAAAAAAATACCAAAAAATGAGGAATTATGGAGGAGCTGTTGATGAAAAACCATCTCTAAATAGTAAAGGTTTTACCTATTTTGCCGCCTCTCATGCAAAGACACACTCAAATTTTTTTTGAAATTGGCAATAATTTAAAAAAAAAAAGCATAGCCTGTCCTAATCAGCATTACAGGTAGAAAGGGTTCAATAAGGCTAAAAAGTTAAAACTCCCAAAAGGCATATCAAGGGTCTCTACAGACGGGACATACCCAATTTCAGCTTCCTAGCCTAATTTGAAAGAGGAGTTATGCGAGGAACAAACTCAAAAAATGAGAAAAACGACCGAAAAAAATCACTTTTTTAGGGCTGTGAGGGGGTGCAATTGAGCTGAACAGTCGAAACCCCCAAAAGGCACGTGTAAAATCCCTACCAAATTTACATGCCTAATTTCAACTTCGCAGTTCAATTTGGTGAAAAGATAGAGGAAGAACAGCCCTTTTTCAGGATCAAAAAGGGGGAAATCCCCATATCTCCTCTCCTAATTGACTTAGTACAACTTTTTGTTCTCTATCAATTGGATTGAAATAAGGCAATTTTCGCGTGTTTGGCTCCTCAGCACCGACAAGGTCATCCTTACTCATATATATCTAATTCACTGCCAAACTGAGCCGACTGATCGAATTGAAACAATTTTGGTCGGTATCGAGCGGAGTAAATAATTTTAATGTAGGAGGGAAAAAATGAACAAAAAAATGAAAATAAATATTTTACATGGCTAAAAATTGTCTTAATGGTCTTTTAGAACCCCGAAACAATTTTGTTGATATTCGCCCCGCATCCGACGCTGGTCAACAGACTGTTATAGCCTGGTTCTCATTGACAATATGACGGAGAATTAGGCTAGAAAAATTAGGGGCTAAAACGTTATATTCTGCAGTTATCATCTGAAAAGAATTTTAAACAAATTCCCATTAGAAAGGAGAGATAGAATTAAGTCCGAGCAAAATGAGGGCAAAAAGTTTACAAAATAATAAGGTAAGGGGGGGGGGAGGATAAAAAATAGTGTTTTAGCGTATCTTTAAACTCTACATGCCAAATATTATTACCTGCTAAAATCGAATTATTCAATTACTTCGCAATTAGGTGTGCTTCAAACTTGTTTTTCAAAAAGATTTCTGGAGGGGGGGGGGGCTCGATAGCCCTTTCTCTTCGGTACACCTTTATTTTCATGCAAGTTATGTATCGATTAATTCTCACAAGCTTCCAAATTTCTTCATTTGTATTTTAACGTGAGATAAAATGTTCAGAGCACTTCACCGGGGGGAGGGGGGAGGGGAGAGGAGAAATTAGAGGATTTGGATTTTTTAGGATGTTTGGGAAAACTTGAAACTATACTGTTTGTATTCCGAGAGAAATGAGGGCGATAATTTTTCAAAATTTAATGGATAAAAAGTTCAAAGATGACCTTTTTAGCGTAAACATTTTTAATAAAGTTGTTGTTTCGCTTAATTGAAAAAAAATCATTTAAGTTGACCTGAGGTAAGTATTAGAAAATGTTGAGGAAAAAATCATTCCGCCCATAAAAATTGGCCGATGGTGGAAAAACCACACAAAGACCCCCCCCCCTCCACTAGTGTTCTTTAGGATAGAACAGGCAACGCATAGCGATTTGCTCTTATGCCTAAAAATTACAAGATTATATTTTAACATATTTTTGATTTCTCATCTCGTTAGTCGAGGAGTGAGGCAATGATGAAAAATGTACTTTAGAGGTGGTGTTTACGTTATTTTTTTCTGCGCAAGTTTTTAACCAATTTTTTTCGGGCTTGATATGGTAGCAGAGGTACCTGAGGAACAGGTTGTGTACATTTTTAGGATTTTTTAGAATCTAAATATGATCTTGAAATAGACTTTCAGAACTTTGGAGAGGCTTGTAAAAGGCCCCTTTTCTAACTGGCTGGTAGAAAATATCTCCACGTATGATTATGAGTATTTTATGCTTCGCCGAATTAAAAAATAAATTTTGAGTGGTGTGCCACTCTACACCCCCAAAACACCATTTTTTCCTGAGTTAAACGGCAATTTTTTGGCCAAATAAAATGGTTTTTAAACCCTACAAAAGAGGTCACTACACCAATTTTTTTTTTTTTTTTAAATTCTGACATGTGTAAAATATTTATAGTAACATGTGGAAAATTATTTCGTGTCGTCAGCTCGAGAAAGGAGGCCTACAAGTCTCTTCGAAGTTTTTAAAGTCCATTTAAAGGTCGCATTTCGAGGCTAAAAAATCTGGAAAAATTCCACAACACTTTCTTTAGATACCTGCACTTTCATATCAAGTTTAAAAGAAATCGATGCAAAACTCGCGTAGAAAAGAATATCAACGTGAAAACATCCCCTAAAGTACATTATTTAATACCCTCATCCCTCAGTCGCGAGATAAAAAATCGCGAACAAACGTAAAAATCATCATTCACTAGTACCTAAAAAGACCCTTGAAAAATTTCAATTTTAAGACCCGACGGCAAATAGAGCCTACAGCCTGTTCTCGTCGTGCGAATATACGTTTTTACGGCAAATCGGGTATGCAAAACATTTGACACAAAACTTTCCTACGCTCGATTACTCGCAACGGATTCGCGTGTCAAATATTTTGCATACTCGATTCGCCGCAAATACGTGTACTCTTCATTACGCTAGGTTGTAATTTTTTTTGATTTTTTTTCGAAAATTGAGATGCAATGTGGCACAATATTTGCAAAATGGTATCAAATCGAAATGGTAAGTTTTTATACGGCTATTTTTCAATCAAAAGAAGAACCATTTGAGAGGATTTTCGAACTTGAATGTCCTGAATTTTTACATGTACTTTGTTTTTTTTTTTTTTGAAAAACGTTTGATAAAAATTGGAAAAATTTTTTTTAAAAAACGTATTTCATGAAATTAAAGATTATTTGTGTTATAATTTTTCCAGTATCTTTTGAATTCATATACATAGATACATGTATCTATTTTAATAAGTACAAAAGTACACGAAAAAATGATACTTTTCAGATGAGCTTGAAAAGTAGACTGATGCCCGAAAATCTTCTAGATCATTTTTTTGGTTAAAAATAATCGTATAAAAGATGTTCCCGGCAAGATTTTTTTTTTCAAATTTTTTGAATTTTTCAAATTTTAAACGTTGAAGTGATGGAATAAAAATTTTTAGAGAGTTATGAGCCTGAAATTTTTACCAGGTGCGTTAGATCTCATTTTACAAAAATGTTGTGCTCTATTGTACTTCAATTTTCGAAAAAAAAAAATCAAAAAATGACATTCCTTCCTCCTTCCCCGTTAACATCTAGTTGGACAATCAATTTTCAGTCAACTCTTTAGTTTAAGAAAAAAGTTCTACAAAAATACCAAATTTGTTGAGAACTGTTGGTAAATATATTTGTAGTTTGATTTCTTATCAGTGATGATAATCTTCATTAACATCAAATCCTGTGTGATTTTTGAATGTAGAAAAAAATAATGTGCAGTTGAAAAAAGAAAATCGGCTCGAAGGTGAAATTTCTTATAAAGTACAACGATTGCAGCTTCGTATGGTACGTGTTTTTATGTATACGTTTACGATGGCTTTTGTAGTTTGTAGTGGGGATGGTGGTGTTGGCAGCAACGTCAGAAATACGTACTACCTACGTATTATGTACTGCTGTACAATATAGCGTAGAAAATAAAGAATTTCTTTATCACTATTTCGGTTTCCAATTCTCAGTGCTGATAATAAGATGATGACGGAGAGAGAGAGAGAGAGAGAGAGAGAGAGAGAGAGAGAGCACAGTACGACTTAGGTATACCTCGTGATCAAGCCAGCGAAGATAGTGAAAAGGAATGAAGGGTGATTGGAGTGAGAAGATGAAGAAGAAGGAAAAAAGTAGGTGTACTACGTGAACGAATATAAGAATGTAGACAATATAGTACGTACATCGGATCTCCCGTGTGGTCTAAACTGAAATTAACCTAGCCTTATATATCCGTTTCGATGGTACCATGCTAGAGTTGTACGTATACCTACCTAAGTGCCTATCTTACTTTACCTAGTATAGATAGGTACCTACTCGTATCTTTTATTCTTTGTACCTTTTTCTTTTCTTTTATACGTATCTGTATCTATCTATCTACCTATCTATCTATCCATCTATCTATCCATAACTATATCCATTTTTTTTTCTTATTCTTTTCCACGAGACCGCAATTCAAACGTTTTATTCTCACATTTTTTCTTTATCTGGTACCGTTTTTCCTATAACCAACGTTCAGAATATTTCTTAACTCCCTGTGGCACTGCGTTACCGCATTCCCGTCTCGTAACATTTTTCGATGGCTTGATAGTGTAGGCAAGCGAGAGATACCTACTTACTAGCTTCCTACGTATCTACTATATACGCAGGTACATATAGAAATGTATTTTTAGTTTCCTTTTTTCCCCCTTCCCTTTACATATTTCATATTTTCTTTTTCGTTTTCTTATTCATATGCCGCAATAGCAACCTACTCTCGTTCCTTGACCTGTAGTTTATTTTTTGGTATGTTTCAAAGATATTTCAAAGCATCGTAGAATGAAGTTCCTCGTGCGTATCTGTGTACCGAGATGTATCGCATACCTTCCTAACTAACAAGGCATCCTTCTCAATTGTCCAGCTCCGATTTGAACGAAACTTAGCTAGTTTGAAAGAACATATCGAAAAACCCCTGGAACCAAATTTTCAACTGTCGAAGTTGATTTTTGGGGTTTTAGCGAATTTTTGAAAATATGCGCCCACTATAGGTACATACAGCTGAAAAATACATCTAAAATTAGTTATAATAGAGGAAATCGGGTTACTACGTTGATATTTACCGCACGAATCGATCTATTTTATTTTTCAGACGTTCTGGTAGCTCTAAAAAATGTTTTCTCCAGAATTTTGAAAAACTGAGAAATTAAATAGCTTTAGACTTTTATTTAAAAAAAAAACTAGGCAACTACTTAACAATGACCTCAAAATTCAATGTATTAAATTTTCTAGACGTTCTGCAGCTTCCAAAAACAAAAATTATTTTTTTAGGATTTTCAAAATGCTCTAGAACTGCTAGATATGAACTTCAGCACTTGATTATCTTATCACTGCTTATTGGGATCCATTCTAATAGATTGAAGTGACTTTGCTGGAATTTCCAGCCGGGCAATTGAAAAAAGTTTTTTTTTTGGGCTCGGTTTTTAATGAAAAAAGAAAGACCAAAATTAAAAATTAAAAATTCGAAAACGCATCAACGTTTTTCAACAAAAATTAGTATACGTACTGATATAGGTCTCCTGAATCGATTAAACCTATTTTCCAAACGTTCTGGAGCCTACAGCAAAAGATTTGGTTCCTCCAGTAATTCCAAAATGCTCCGGAATGGCCTGATATGAACTTCAGATACCGAAAATTTTATCGTAGACAATTGTCACCCATTGTAATAGATTAAAGTAGTTTTTCTGCAATTTCCAGCCGGACAGTTGAGAAAAGTTTTTTTTGTACATTTAAAATTGGAAAAATACAGAATAAACTTGAAAGTTCATAATTGAAAAACTCGTGACCATTTTTCGACGAAAATTGGTACACTCCCTAATATCACGCCGCCAAATTGGTCTGTCGCAGTTTCAAAGCATTCTGGAACTCCCAGCAAAAGTTTTTATTTTTTCAGGATTTTGAAAATGTTTCAGGATGGCTGGATATGATCTTCAGCAACTGAAAATTTTATCCTCGTCAATCGGCACATATATTCTAACAGATTAAAATGGTTTTTCAGGGAATTTTCGGCTGGACTATCAACAATATCCGTTTTCGGGTCCTAGAAGACCATTAAGATGATTTTTAGCCATGCCAGACATTTATTTTTATTTATTTTTTATTTTTTTCCCGAACATTAAAATCATTTACTCGGCTCGATATCGACCAAAATCGTTCTAATTCGGTCAATCGGCTCAGTTTAGTGGCGGATTAGATATATATGAGTGTGGATGAACTTGGGATCAAAATTCAGTAATGCCCCAATTTGGGGGAGAAGGTGCTGAGAGCTTAAAACCGTGAAAATTGCATCCTTGTAAGCCAATTGATACTGAATCAAAGTTATATAACATATTTAAGAATCAACCTCTCAAGTCAATTAGAAGGGGGGAGATATGGGGATTTCTCCCCTTTTTGACCTTGAAAAAAGGCTCTCACCACCAAATTGAGCTAGGAAGTTGAAATTTGGTATGTGCATTTGTTGAGGCCTTAGATGTGCCTTTTGGAAGTTTCGACTTTTCAACTCCATTGCACCCCCTGCCCCCACATACCCAAAAAAGTGGTTTTTTTGATCGGTTTTCTCATTTATCTCATTTTTTGAGTTTGCTCCTCACATAACTCTCTTCCAAATTGAGCTTAGAACTTGAAATTGGTTAAGTATGTATTTTAAGTAAGGACCCTAGATATGCTTTTTGAGGGTCTCGAGTTTTTAGTCTAGCTGAATCCTTGCTACCTTTAATGCTGATTAGGAAAAAAGCATCGCAGTTCGTTGCTTTTTTTTAACAATCAGTAGATATTATAATATCTGCCCAAAAAAACTTTTTGAACTCTCCGGCTGGAAATTCCAGCAAAACAAGTTTAATCCATTTGAATAGGTCTTAATAGGCTGGGATACAATTTTCAGCTGCTAAAGTTCATATGCGGCCATTCTGGAGCATTTTGGAATTTCTGGAGAAATTAAAACTTTTGCTGGAGGCTCCAAAACGTTTGAAAAATGGGTTTGATCAATTTGGAAGACCTATATTAGCAGGTATACTAATTTTCATTGAAAAATGTTGACGCGTTTTTCGAATTTTGAATTTTTTAATTTGTAATTTCTTTTTTAATTAAAAATCAACCTCAAAAAAAACTTTTTTCTACTGTCCGACTAGAAATTCCAACAAAACTACTTCAATCTTTTTGGAAGGGTCCCAATAAGCGGAGGTAAAATTTTCTGCCGCTAAAGTTCATATCCAGTTGTTCTAGAGCATTTCAAAAATTCTGGAAAAATACATGTTTTGCTGAAGACTTCAGAACGTCTGGAAAATTTGATATATCAAATTTTGAGCTCATTGTTATTCAGCTAACAAGTTTTTTTAAATAAATGTCTCAACCGATTCAAGTTTTTAATTTTTCAAGAACCTGGTTAAAAAAAAAATTTTTGGGGCCTCCAGAATGTCTGGAAAATAAAATAGATCGATTTGTGCGGTCAACCGAATTTCTGCGTTATAATTTCAAAAGGTCATATTTTGAGAAATGCTTTATTTTTGATGTATTTTCAACTGAATAGTGGGTACAAACTTTCTAAAAATCCGAAAAAAATCCAAAAATGAACCTCAGCAGCTGAACTTTTGGTTCCGAAGGTTTTGCAATATGCTCTTTCAAACTAGCTAAGTTTCGTTCCAATCGGGTAATGTTTTATGGATCTGTAGTTCTGTACCAAGCTACCTACCTACTTATACCACGTGTTTTAGAGTGCAGTCTTAATCCTATTGAGTTGGACTGTCATGGTAATGTGATGAGTACCAGGACACAACACTTGTTAAAATAAAGCCCAAAAAAGATTGCAAGCGAGGTGAATATAAAAGTGAAAAGGTTAACGAACCGAAGTAGAGAGTAGAGCTGAAGTACATGCAGTACGGTGCCTTGCTTACTCTCTTATTTTTTCCAAATTCCAAAATGAAAACTGCATGCGAATACGGTTTATTGAAATTTTTAATGTAAACTCGTCTATGGTCGAATATTCGAGTTTTCTTGCAGATATATACGTAAAAAGATTTAAAAATTTATACAAATCGAAGGTTGGCATCTCGTTAAACTTGACGTTTCATTCAAAATAGCGATGAAATAAAAATGAGATATATTAAAGATGGATTTTAATTCATTTCGAGTTTCTGCTCGCGATGTGCAAAAATATTTACAAAAAATTGAGTGGAATGAACTCACTTTTATATATTTACCATATTCTATTTGCGCACCTGTCCATGAAAGTAATATTTTTTCGAGTTTTTTCAAAGGTTTCGAAATTATTCGGTGACATTTAACGTAAAAATCTTGTTAAAAATTTCGCCCGAAAAGGTTGAAAAAAAAAAAGGTTAAAAACGCGCGAAATTTAATCGAAATTTCGAATTAATGTACATTATACATACGTAGCAATATAACGCGGTAACTATATTGGATGCTGTCAAATTATAACATAGGAAAGAGTAGTGGAAAATTCTCCCCTCTGGAATTATGAGATAAATTTTGAAAAAATTGTTACTGATGGAATAAAAACAAATGAATACGATTAATGTCAGTCAGTACCATTTGTGATTCGAAAAACATGTAAACAAGAATGTATAATTTTTGCAGCAAAATACGATTTAATAGGATCATTTTAGTGTATGTAGATTTTTTCAACCATCACGTCTGCAATTCTTTCAATGGGTTTTGTGCAAACTATACATACCTGATGTGTTTTTTTATTATAATTTTTTATTTTATTAAATTTAGGTTTCCTTATTGCGTATTGCTATCGTAGAGGAATGTTTATAAAGCGAATGTGACCGTCGCAGGTTAGTTTATGTTATTTACCTTTATTTTTTTTACTCTGTTCCTCTTCCTAATTCATCCAGTTCTTCGAACGATTTACGAAACGGTGTAATCGTAAGTCTTGACGCACGTCTTCTTCTTTTCCATGTTCTGTTGTTTTTTTAAATTTGTATTTTATTTAACATAGCATAGGCCACTATTTCACTCAACGAATCTTCTACGTATTTTTCGAACACCCGTTACACTCGAGGCAAAAGTATCTTCATCAGTTACATCGAACAAGAGTCGCTGAGAACTTGGAAAAGTTCAATTTCTGGATACAAAATTAATTAAATTTTTTTAAGTCGCTGTAGCGATAACAGTTGGTGACCTTTATCTGAAGTACTTACGGAAATAGTCCTGTTTTCGAATTTAATCGACTCGTTACTAAAATAATAGGAAAACTGATAACGCACATACGCGTAATACTTGGCACGCGATTATTGAATATTTCATTCCACGAATTCAGTTTGTTTGTGAAAGATGAGTGACATAAGGATGGCGGTGAAGTGAGGGAAGGAAAAAAGAAGAAAAGGTATCCGTTTTCCTTATAAAAAACTTGAAACAAGGGTTATTTGCAAGAAAGAGGGATGACTGTGTTTTCTGAATTATGCATATGTGACTATTTTCATAAGTAATGACCTTGGAAATAATATATCATGTGAAATGTGAAATGTAAAAAAAACAAACAAGGTATGAACGAAGTTATAGAGAAAAAATTATAAAAACATTGGTCGCATATGTGCATAAATTAAAAAAAAATACGATGATTTTTCTTTGTTAGCCGGATTTTCTATGTCATATTGTCAAGAAAACCAGGCTATTACAGTTTATCGACCAACGGCGGATGAAGAGGGGAATATCAATAAAATCCGTTTTGAGGTCTGGAAGACCATTAAGACAATCTTTAGCCATGTAAGATATTTATTTTTATTTTTTCTTCCCGAACGTTAAAATTATTTACTCCGCTCGATACCGACCAAAATCGCTCCAATTCGGTCAATCGGATCAGTTTGGCGGTGGATTAAATATATATGATTGGAAATAAATTTGAGCCAAAATTCAGTTATGCTGCATTTTGGGGGAGGGGGTGCTGAGGGGTCAAAAACACAAAAATTTTCCCTTTCTCAGCTAATTGATAGAGAATCACATGTTGTATAGCAAATCGAAAAATCAACATCGCAAGTCAAGTAGGGGGAGATATGGCGGTTTTCCCCCTTTTTTACCTTGAAAAAGGGCTGTTCCTCCCCTAGCACCCCACCAAAATGAGCTTGGAAGTTGATATTTGGTGTGCACATTCAGTTTGGGCTTTAGACGTACCTTTTGGAGGTGCTAACTCTTTAGATCCATTAAACCCCTTTACACCACCAAAAAAGTGGTTTTTGATTCGCTTTTTCTCATTTTTGAAGTTTTTTGAGTTTGTTCCTCACATAACTCCCATCCAAATTAAGCTGGGAACTTGAAATTAGGTATGTACATTTAGTAGGGGTCCTATATCTACGCTTTGTAATATGTCATGAAAATCAGGCTAGGAAAGTATCGCGAAGCGATGCTTTTTTTTTACACTTCAGCACCTATCTGTCCATAAATGCGTTGATACAGGTATTCGAGTTGTAATAGACGATCGAAACTTTCATCTGTCTTGTTTTTTTTTTATTTGTATCTGTAAAATTTACAGATATCAGTAAAGATACTTATGCAAAATTGAGAAATGACGAACTGATGTGTGGCTCAGACGCAAGTACGGAGTATAAGGAGGAGAGGAGTTTTAACCACTTCAAATGTTAAAATAGCCTCTCCAAACATTTTTCTAAAAAATTTTATGGGTAATCAATAACTTGTAGACATAAAAGCAATAAAATGATATTCTCGGAGCTCACAGCACACTCGTTTTCAGGCTGGTTTTCCATGGCATATGGTCAGTGAAAACCAGGCTATTAAGTCTTATCGACTTACAACGGGTGAGAGGAAGAAGGAATATCAACAAAAATCCGTTTTAGAGTCCTGAAAGATCATTAAAACCTTTTTTGGCAATATCAGATATTTATTTTTATTTTTATTTTTTTTTTTACTTTCCACCTAAAACTAAAAATCATTTGTTCAGATCGAAACCGACCAAAATTGATTAAATTTTGGAAATAGGTTTAGATTGGCGGCAAATTTGATATTCTGGAATAGAGTTGACCTCTGGTCAAAATTCAGTTATGCCCAAATTTAGAGGAGGAGGTGCTGAGGAACTAAAATCGCAAAAAAATTTCTGATAAAACCAATAGATATGCAGTTCAAAGTTGTGTAACATATTCTAAAATTAGGCTTCCAGATCAATGAGAAGGTGATATATGAGGGTATTTTCCCTTTTTGACCTTGAAAAAGGGCTGTTCTTTACTTTTCTCCCCTCCAATTTGAGCTAAAAAGTTAAAATTTGGTATGAGGATCTAGTACAGTACTTATATGTGCCTTTTGGCGATTTCGATTTTTCAGCCACATTGTATCTCCTTATAGCCCTAAAATGTGGTTTTTGGACAAGTTTTTTTTATTTTTTGAGTTTGTTCCTCGCATAGCTCCACTCCCCCCCCCCCTTCAACTTGATCTAGGGGGTTGGAATTGGGTGTACAGATTTAGTGTTAGTCTTAGATGTACCTTTTGGGTGTTTCAGTGATCCACTTCAATATCTACCTGTATCCCTAAAACATCTCAAAGCGCTCAATTTTTTTTATTTGATGAGGAGATAATTCAAATATCTTTTCAATTTGTAAAATTGAGGCGTCGTAAAGCATCGTCTTGTGGTATTTTTTTCTTTCATTTGACTTTTTATTCTTGGTATTTTCCGTAATCGTTACACTATACTTGCTTGGTTTATACTTTTCGTAAAGAACCCTCCTCCCCTTTCCGGTTCTTGCCTTAAATGACAGCAATAAAATGTTCTTACCCAGGAACTTTGGGATAAACCATCAGATGAGCATTGTTTTATGACGCTGGAAAATAATTTTCTGCACAAGAATTGTACCCCACTCTATCCCTCTCAACCAAAGTATCGATAAAAAGTGTTTTTATAGAAAAAATTCTGTTTCAATGCTTGTTTGAGGGAAAGTTTTGAAATTCATATCAACGTGTTATGGTAGAAATAACTCATTTGTACCTCAATGTGAATAATGGGAGGGATTTTTCAGTCGATAGGTGTATAAAAGACGAAGGGGTGTTTGACATCACCAAAGCTTCAAACCAAGTGGACTACAGAGAAACTTTTTCTGAAAATGTATATTTTGATCATTACATTATACCAAAAGTATTGTTGAACATTTTTTTAGTGATGTGCCAAAGGTCTTAATCAAATTTTCGATCATATTTTCTGACGTAGAATTTCACGGAGAACAACTATTACATCAGCAACATTAGTAATTGAAGGCGGAAAAGGAGGCTTGATGATTCCTCATTTTTTCACATTCATGCAATTTTTTTCCTTGTACCTGCTAAAAATGCTCTTTTTTATCGTTAAAAAAGTTCATTTTTCCTAAATTTTGCATTCACTTTGCTCGAATATACCGTTTAATTGTTTTTTTAAAATTCAGTCCCATAAAAAAGTATCTGGAAAAAATAGAAACCCCTGCTTTGAGCCATTTCGTGCTACACCACTGATTTGAATAGTTCGGAACTGAATATAAAGATTAAATTTTTTGATCTTTTAAAAATTTGTACTTGTACTTGATTTACAGCTTAAAAAAATTAAACGAAACTTATAATGGAAAATAAACTTATTAAAACTCACATTCTTTAGATTCGAAGCTATTATTTTTAGTAATTTTCTTTGTGCGTTCTACTTACCCTATTGGCTAAAAGATTCCAAAAAAATATAATTCATTTAGTTGGGCCCTCTCTTCCCCTGAGTATGCATCAGTGTGAATTTTTCCCTCGGTAACAACATTTTTTTGTAACTGTGGCTTAGAATAGAGGTAGAATGAGGCTTGATTTTGAATCCAAAATTGTTTTCTAGGATCACCTCCAAATGATATTTTTTTTTCAAACCGGAAAGAACAGACTCAAGTCCACACACCCTTAAATTTCACCTTATCTTTACCCATGATAAGCACATTAGTACAAGAGAGAGTGACAGGTGTGGATGTGAATGATTAGATTTTGGGATACATGGCTGATAATTCAAACTACTTCAGAGTCACATCTGGAATCTGGTGTCGTCGGTAAATGTACAGGTTAAATTTTTGCTCATCAGATTAAGTTGAACAGTCTGCAAGCTATAAAATGAACTATTTTTAGTTATTTTTAAATGCATACTAGGCTGAATAATTGAATTTGTTCTGAATTTTAGTCGATATGAGTCCGGATAAAAAATTTTCGAGTTTGAAAAAAAAAATGAAATTGCAAAAACTACAAATAAATGTTCAATTTGAATTTCTCGAACAATCTAGTATAACAAAGGAACGGACTGAGCATAGAGGAGAAAGAAGCACAATGATAATGTGATATGAGACTGAAGCACGAGGTGTAGGTGGTAAAATGGTTAAATCGAATTCAATTTCCACATTTAATGTACATAAAGGTACACGAATATAGCTGTTGTATGCTGCGCGAGATGTATGATACGATACAACATAAAACGAAGGAAGAAGGTAGGATGGAGAGATCTGCGATACAGCCGAAGTGTAATCAAATTGAAAGGTTAGCCAAAATCAGATAGAGATGGAGCGGTATTTAGTCCATTATTTTCGGCTGATTAAATTAAGATCTAGTTCAAAAGAAAACACACTGGGATTTAACGTGGTTAATTCGAATCGAGCTTTAACGTTCTCGTTTTTCTTATTTTATTTTTTTTTTACCCTTCCCTTCAGACTCTATCTTTATTCGTCGGATGGTTCTTTACTTTTTCTTGCCTTCCTGGATTTTTTTCTTTGTTGTGTTCGTGTTCTCGTTTTACAAACAGGCGAAGATTGAGTAGCACGACGAGAGAGAGCGAGAGAAAGAATTTTTTGTGTGTAAATTCAAACACAAAGTCACGTATTGATTTTTAGGTTGTTCGAGGCCCGCGAGTATGTTTATTTTAGTTATTAAAAGACGTTGATGGATGGAGTCGAGGTATCTACGAAATACGAATGTATTTCGACGTCTGTTTCGTGCCTTACGTGTTTTAGGTATACAGATACATCTAGATATATATATATATATATATATATATCTAGATGAACGGTATATTGTGAATGGTTTGATTTATTAATTTACATCGAATGAATTGAAATTTTTCGACGATGATTTAGTGTGAATAGAAGTTATTAGTATATGGGGCACTTGAGCACAGGTCCCGTGCTCGAGTACCCCAGCCCACGTCGCCGTCGTGGGACTTCACACTCGCTCGGGTTAAATGTTATCAAGTTGGCTTTTAACTAAATTTTTTTTTTTAATTTTGTAATGTTTTTTTTTTTATTTTCCTAGCACAATTATATTAGAGGAGTTGTCATTAGACCCGTTAATGTTTGACCCTATAATAATACGTAGCACGCCACTATCAATCCCGAAACCACCAGTCAAACTCTTAAAACAAAACCATCCGCGGTTCTGTAAACCAAAAAAATTAAGATTTTAATTTTTAAAAAATGTTTATTATTAATTTATTTTATTTATTATTATTAATTATTATTACTTTTAAAATTAAATAAAATTTTTTTATTTTAACTTTTATTTTTTTTTATTTTTATTTTTTTTTAACGAGCGAGTGTGAAGTCCCACGACGGCGACGTGAGCTGGGGTACTCGAACACGGGACCTGTGCTCAAGTGCTCCATATACTACTACATATTTAATTTTTCCCCTACCCCATCTTAATTCTGGTTCTTCATATTGCTCATAATGTGCCCTACGTACGAGTTCTGCTTATAAAGGCTATAGAAGGGTAAGCATAGCAATTTGCCTTCGAGTCTCTAAATTAGAACTTTCGAAGGGGTTCTTTAGGCATACTTCTTATAATGGCTCCCAAACCCCCTTTAACTACCTTCATACCTCTTATGATAGCCCCCATACCCATCTTTAAAGACCTCCGGACCCCTTAAATAGCCTAAATACCCCCTTCAATAGCCTTCATTCTACTTATAATAGCCTTCAAAAGCCCCCTTCAACTGCTTCCACACCCTTTACCCAGCCTTGGTACCCCTGTTCGGTAGCTTTCATACCCCTTAAAATAGACTTCATATCCCTTTAATGGCCTCCAGATCCCTGAAATAGCCTTCATACCTCTTATAATAGCCCCCAGACCACCTTTAACCGCCTCCAGACCCCTTACTTGAGGTTAAAACCCCCCTTCAATAGCTGCCATATCCCTTTTGAAGGCCTCCAGTCCCCTAAATGATTTTAATATCCCTTTCAATAGTCTTAATACCCTCTTCAATAACCCTAATACCCCCATAATACCTCCAGTACCTGCAAAAAAACTCTCGTGTTATTAGATGTATTTTGCTTTTTTCAAAATTTTTTGAAATGACGACCCCTCAACAGAGCCCAAAAAACCAATTTTTTCCTTTGTTAAACTTCAATTTCTGACCAAATAAGATTGTTTTTTAACGCTGTATCAGGAGCCATTGCTCTGAAACATTTTTAAGGAATTCCAGAAGGTATAAAATACTTGTAATACCTAATGTGAAAAAAATTATTTGATTTGCCAGCTGAAAAAAAAAAACGTTCACAAGCCTCGCTCAAAGCTCTAAAGTCTATTTCAAGGTCACATTTTGGAGCTAAAAAATCTGAAAAATTCCACAAAACTTTTCTGAAGTGCCTACTTTTTTTACCAAATTAAAAAAAAATTGGTTGGAAACTCAAGGGAGAGAAAAAATTACTGTAAAAACTTTTCCCAAAGTACATTTTTCAGGGCGCGACTCCTTAGTGACGAATTTAAAAATCGTATTTTACCTGTGATTAAGGTTACCTATAAAAATTCTGATTTTCAGATCCAAGGACAAATCGCTATGCTCAGGCTATGTAGCATTTTTATTGACGTACGTAACACGCACAATAACAGTTCATTACTAAAAATGGGGGAAAACACAATTTTATTTTCTTCGAACTTGACTTAAAAAAAAAAACTTAGGATTATATACATCGATGTTACCATGTATAAATCAAATTTCCAGTATTGATAGGTTCTGACTTTTTTTCTGAAAGGGTTTCCGCATTCGCCATGTCAGGCAGATGCTAAGACTAAATATTTAATTAATTTAACATGCAAAGCAAATATTTTCGAGCGATAATTCGAATGTATAACACGGTTATTAGAAAGAAACAAAAGGAAAAAACGACGTTATTCGTGATTGAAGTCCAAAGAGCAAGTACATCAACAAAAAATTATAGCTCAATACGATTCATAACTATACCCCAATTGTTAATTGAATCAGTCAAAAAGTGAATGGTGTGAGATGGAATGAAAAAATAAAAAACAACAAAATTTTCCGTTCGGTTCTCTTTCAAGTTGAGGAATACAAAATAAAAAGGTTACCAACTAAGTAGGTCTCTAAGTATACAAATACATAAAATGAAACTCAAAACTGTGTGTATTTTTTATAGTGGCTATCCCATGCTCGGTTTTCTTTTTCATCCTCGTGCCTAAAATATGGCTACGTATAACGCAAACCTACATTGTTGTTGTATGAAAGCCAGGCCACGTACACGGATCCAAGGGGCATATTAGATACGTTTAAGATGATGTCGCACGTGTGGATGGTAATAGGAAACAGGCTCGGCATAAAAATATCTGCCGCCCGAATTGGAGATTGCGAAATGGGCCGCACCGTAAAAATTCGCGCAGTTAACGTAGCATAAATAGAAGCTGGTCCCCTGTATATTGAAGTTTTGGACGTTGGTTCGCATCTTTGTCGTCGTTGTTTGGTGAAAATACGCTCGCGATGCTCGTAAAGTGGTCTCTCGCTCGCCGAAACTTGTGCTTTGCGAACAAGCGAACAACGAATCGCATAAAAAAATTTTCCAACCGAACAATGACTCGACCTGAGTTACAGATTAGGTTAAACGAGCTTCAGTTCTCTTGCTCGTTCGCATACGGCACGACGAGTACAGTATCATATCTGATGGAAAATGAGACGAAGAGGGGCGTGTAGTGAAAAAGGAAAATGCTACCGTCTTGCGCCACATCGCACATATTCGCGTTTGGAGAATTGAACTTCTCATAAGTCGTAAAAATATACTTAATAAAATAATAAACCAAGCCTATGAAACACGTTAAAACGTATATTTACCAGAGAAAAAAGCTGTTTAGTTCCCTTCTACCCTGCGCCTTTCCGTACGTTTATGTACTACGAGTATATTAACAAGTGAAAAAAAAATGCGAATTTTTCACAAGTCAACGTTTTGTAGCGTAGGCCGTTGAAAGTTCGAAGCATTGTTGGGTCCACGATGGAGTAGGTATAATTTTGCGAGTGCAGGATTTCTTTTATTTATTTTTTTGTCGTAAAATTGTAACTTGTAGGTCGATTTTTCTTTGATAATGTGTCATTAACCTTAACAAACGCAGAACGAAATTCATTGTACTTTGTCGTTTGATTTTTCTTTCTCAAGTATTTTTTTCCCTGAATTTTTGAAATTTTTGACCAGTACTTAGCAAAAAAATTTATCAAGAAATCAAAAAAGAAATGGAAGAAATTTTCAACAAATAAAAACGATATTTACCTTTTACAAAGAAAATTCGCAATTGAAAAAATTCAGAGCCCTTCGGAAATATTCCATTCTTCTAAAATTCCATTTAACCTGTAGAAAAATCTAAGCTTTTTAAAAAAAGTTTTACCTCACTGAAGTGCATGTTACAACGAGCTACGTTTTACCTTCTAAAAAAAGGAGCATTCTGGGATGTTTTTTCTTGAATAGTGGTAGGAGTGTAGGTGGAGGTAGATATCGGAGTGAATGGCTGAAACACTCTAAAGGCACATCTAAGACCTACATGAAATCTGTATACCAAATTTCAACCCCGTAGATCAAGTTGGAAAGGAGTTATGCCCGGTACAAACTCGAATAATAAGAAAAACCGACCAAAAAAAAATACAATTTCGGGGCTGCGAGGGGGTGCAATGAGGCTGAAACGTCGAAACCCCCAAAACGCCATTTAGGATCAAAAATAAATCTACATTCCATAGTTAAACTTCTGAGCTCAACTGGGAGACGGTTATGTGAGGAATAACTCAAAACATAAGAAAACTCGTCCAAAACCCCACATTTCCAGGCTGTAAAGGGAGCAGAGGGATCGAAAAATCGAACCCCCAATGGCACATGCAAGTCCTACACTAAATATTCTTATAAATTTTAACTTCTTAGCTCTATTTGGAGGGGAGGTAAGAGAAGAACAGCCCTTTTTTTAAGGCCAAAAAAGAGAGAAATCCCTCATATCTCCCCTCCTAATGGAACTAGTTCTACAATTTTGGATTGTCTGTCGATTCGCTCAAAAAAACGTTTATTGCGATTTTGGCCCTTCAGCAAACCCTCCTCCAAATTTGGGTGTAACTCAATTTTGACCCGAGGTCAGCCCCACTCCAGAATATCAAATTTTTCGCCAATCTAAGTCTATTACCTAAATTTGATCGATCGATTTCGGTCCGTATCGAGCTGAGCGAATGATTTTTAATTTTGGAAAGAAAATAAATATCTAACATGGTTAAAAATGGTTGTAATGGTGTTTTAGGACCCCAAAATGTACTTCGTTGATATTCTTCCCCTAATCTGCCGTAAACTGATGGACCGTAAAAGCTTGGTTTTCATTGACAATATGAAATCGAAAAACAGACTAAGAAAGTAGTTACAAGATGGCCTCAAAATCACGTCGCAAAAATTTAAAACCATCGACTTAATTTTTTCATCTTGAAAAACTACCTTCAATTCCGAAAACTATGGAAACCTTTCTAAAATCAATTTTTATGCAGCTAGTTTCCCTTCTTACCCCCCCCCCCTTCAGCGGTTTTGAAAACCGTCATTCTCTGTGGTTTTTTCATTTCATAATTTTCTAAAAAGCTGGGAAAGAAATTTTTTTATAAAATTCCTCCCACCTTCCCTCTGAAAGTGAATGTAAGACACCAGTTTTGGTCAAGTGACCCCAATAACTCACTTTTCATCCTCCTTCCCCCAATGTCTTATCCTCATTTCAGGCAAGTGAGTGTTATTTTGAAAAAATTTCTTTTCATTTCTTCAGAAAATCATCAATGAACGCAAGTTCAAGAAGCAGTGGCATCAATGTACCCATCTATTTAGGTGCGCCGGTGACCAAGCCCTCCTTCATGCTATAGGTAGAGATAGGTCAACATTTTCAGAAGGGCCTAGGCCTTGTCTGTACTTTTATTTTTCAAAAAAGGCTACGTTAGAATGACCGGAGTGAAGCGAAGGCAAAAAATTGTTTTAAACCGGATGTGAAAGTTTCAGAAATGTGCATTTAAGGGCATTTTTGACCTCCAAAAATGACATTTTATCAATTTTAATCGTACAAACCATCACTTATCAAACTTTCTTGAAAACATTTGGAAAGGTTTGAGCCTTCTTTACCATCTCATTTCCGCTCGTTCTGTCCCCTTCCTCCTTCGACCAAACCATCTTGAACGAAGATTTGTTGAAATTTTGAGCGAAAACTAATTTTTGAGAATAATTGGTGGAAAATAAGCTTTTTCAGGTATTTTGAAGCTTGAAGTATCGAATTTTACTGTTTATTCACACGTAAGAATGAACTTTCGAATGGAAAAAATCGGTCAAAAGGAACACGCACCCTTCTCAGCGATTTCTTTTTTTTTTTAAAGCAGATGAACTTGTCATTGTGTGCAGTTGTTTTAAAGATTTCACTTTATCTAGGCAGCAATAATTTAGTAAAACAACCACTTGCCTAGTGGCCTTCCGAAGCGATGTGCTCGGGAGGGGGGGAGGAGCTTCAAATTTACCAATCAATTTTACCAATTTTACCAACTTTCAAAATTTCTAACTGATTTCCCAAAGTTTTATGAGTGTCCTAAGTACTAAATTTTCCCAAAACTTTGCAAAATAAAAAGTTTCATGCCTAAAAAAAATTATTTAGTATGTACAAACGTACATTTTTGGTCAAGAAAACATTTTAATGATTTTTTTTTTTAATAAAATTTTCTCATGCCTATTTATTCAAATTTGAATGCGTTATATCGTATTTGCGACAAAGACTGGATGACTATGGTTAAACTATTCTGGAATTTTACTGTTCAATTTCAACCAATGACGGTTTTGTATATTTTGCCACTAGAGGCAAAACATTCTTTGTCACCATTTGAAAAAAATAAGGGACGAAAACGTCATGCTACACTCGAAACAAAGTGAGGGAAAAATTTTTCTGAAATATTAGGAATAGAGGGTCAAAAAACATTGCTTTAGTGCATCGATAAATTCTAAATGCCAAATTTTATCACATGTTAAGATTGATTCATTCCGCAAAAAGATATGCTTTAAATTTATTTTTCAGCAAAATTTCTAGAAAAGCCAAAGCCCAAAAGTTCCCTCCCTTGAATGTGACTTTACTCTCATGTAAGTCAAGTACCGACTAGTTTTGGTACAATCCTCTTCTCAATATCTATATATTTTCATCTGTATTTTAACATAAGGCAAACATGTAAAATTCACTTCGTTAGGTGGAAGGGAGGGTTACAGGATTTAAATTTCCTTTGATGTGTTGAAAAATGTAACCGTATAGGTATAACCTAAGCGAAGTGAGAGTGAAAATTTTACAAAATATTCGCTATAACAAGTCAAAAAATGATTGTAAACATTAGAAAATGTTGGAATAATGATTTCAAAACTTTTCACCCCTAAAAATCGGTCAATGTGGGTACAAATCTAGAAAGATTACGGAGTAAAACCGTCACTGATTCTAACATTCTATCAATTTTAATTTTTCCTAAATTCTACCAACTGTCACCCAATTTCGCCAACTGTGGAACGCTTGGGGTGGTGAGACACCCCTCCCCCCTCCACTGTTTGGTAAGCCTCTGCATTTCGATTTCATTGGATATTTTGGTAAACTTGAATATGTACCTATATCTTCATCCCAAGCGAAGCAAGGATGAAAATTTTACAAAATATTGGGTATACAGGGTCGAAAAATGATCGTAAACATTGGAAAATGAAACCGGTTACTGTTGGCACAAATCCAAAGAGACTCCTTGGTGAAACTATCACAGATTCCAACATACCATTATTTATCATTTTTTACAACTACTGACAACTGTCACCCAATTTTTCCAACTCCCGAATGCTTGGGATGGCAAGACGCCCCCCTTCGTTCGGTGGGCCTCTGCCATTCCCTTCCACATTTAAGTACATTTATATGCAGTGTACATCTAAAGCAACATATTTTCGTATTGATTTCGTTATCAAAAAAAAAAAAAAAAAAAAAAAAAAGGAATTATCAAAATCTTGACAACACTTCGTCACACCTTATAGAACGAGCTTATCAAGCAACGATAAACGGCGTCTGATTTCTAATACATTCAACGTAACTCTTCATAGAGGATGGTAAAAAAAAAAAACAAGAAAAAAAAGAAAAAAAAAGGTGATACGAAAATAACAAATTTTTCATCAAATACCAACCATTACCTTAATCGTTTCTTCTTTCAGCGCGACAGTTTCCATATTAAAACCACAACCAAGCCTGGTAAGATTAATTGGTACCAAACAGACATGAATCTTTTAGCACGAAAAAGCATCGTTCGGTTCGGTTCTTTCGTCTCTACACCAATACATCTCTCACTCTCTCTCTCTCTCTACACATACAAAAAAGAAGAAACATGGACGGTGATAGGGAAAGCTATAGGGGAACAGGAAAAAAGTTTTTAAAAGAGGGAAAAATGACGTTAAAACTTTTGGACGTGTTCGCGTTTCGCCTTAATTGTCGCGTTCGCACGTCTTCGTGGTCATTTTACGCTTTTGGCCAAACGACTAGCATGACGACGACGACAACGATGACGACGTAGGTAAGAGGCCCGCCTTTTTATACGTTCAGTAAATAACCATATAGTATATACCACGTCGCAGTCGTCGTCGTTGTCGTCGTTGTACTAGTTACCCGAGTAAGATATTTCGTCCAAACGAACGAACGTTTTGCTATTTTTCTATCCAATTTATCATCATGGTATACACGAGCTTTCGCGACCTGCTTTTTCTTGCTTTTATTCTGCTCGTCGCATCTCCATCTTTTCTATGCGATGTACACATAGTAGAGGTGGACGTGCGGTATCTCTTGCGACGCGGAGTAAACTTTTCAAAACGTGAAACCGAGCGCTAAAAATTAATATAAAATTTGAACCGTGTAACGTGTATACAGTACTACGTATCTTTTTTTCTTTTTCTCTTGATCTCTCTTTCCCTATCTCTTTTTACTTTTCACTTTATTTTTTATTTTTATTTATTTTTTAATTTCTTACTCTATCTTGAGAACTTTCACCGCAACTGTGAAAATCAAGCGCAGTAGATATATGTAATTTTGAATTTACTACTCTTATGCTATATTAACCAAGCACGAATGATAACTTCATAGTATATGTAGCTCAACATGTAGATATACATATGTAGCGAACTGACTATAAATGGTGGAGTGTTACTTATTATATTGGCCCGAAAAAAAAATTTGTCTGTTTTATTTAGAAACCCCCTAAAAATGTTCATTTTGGGTCCAAAGAGACCCCCAAAAAATTTTGGACCGAAATAATAATTTTTAACCGAGTCAATTTGACCCTGAAGTTATGCATGTATTATTACGTATAGAAAACTTATGAAAAAACGCTAATCAGAAGTTTAGATGGTTATATAATTTTAATCTGGCATTCATTACACCACTCCCCATCCCCTTCTGGCCCACTCACTCCCTTTCACGTTTGTACCAGAGTATCGGACGTGGTCAATAAATATTTTTTCTGATATTAAAACACAAAAAAAGGAGCCATTAAATACGGATTGAATTTCTTGTTCATTTCATGATTGACAAGTAAGTATCGCTTCGAGATACTTTACAGTTCAAAGGAGCCCAAAATTCTAAACCCCCAAAAGGCACTTCCAGAGCCCCTACTAAATGTACATGCTGAATTTCAAGTTCGTGGCCTAATTTGGAGGGGAGTTATCCGAGGAACAAACTCAAAAAATGAAAAAAAACGACCAAAAACCCACTTCTTAGGGGCTGTGAAGGAGTGAAATGAGGCTGAAAAGTCGAGACCCCCCCCACAGACACATTTGTCCTTACTAAATGTCCATCCCTAGTTTCAAGTTCCTAGATCAATTTGGAGGGGAGTTATGTGAGGAAAAAACTAAAAAAACTTCAAAAATGAGAAAAAGCAATAAAAACATCACTTTTTTTGGGATTGTAAGGGGGTGTAATGGAGCTATAAAGTTAGAACCCCCAAAAGGTACATCTAGGGCTTCAAATAAATGTACATACCAAATATCAACTTTCTAGCTCAATTAGGTGGGGAAATAAAGGAGGAACGGCCCTTTTTCAGGATCAAAAAGGGAGAAAACGCCCATATCTCCCTCCTAATTGACTTAGGATGTTTATTTTTGGATATGCCATACAAAATTTGATTATCTATCAATTAGCTTAAAAAGGGGTAATTTTTGTGTTTTTGACCCCTCAGCACCACCTCCCCCAAAATGGGGCATAACTGAATTTTGACCCAAATTCATCTTCATTCATATATCTAATCCGCCGTCAAACTGAGCTGATTGACTGAATTGAAGCGATTTTGGTTGGTATTGAGCGGAGTAAATGACTTTACCGTTCGGGGGGGGAGGGGATAAAAAATGAAAATAAATATCTGGCATGGCTAAAAATTGTCTTAATGGTTTTCTAGGACCCCAAAACAGATTTTTTTGACATATCCCCCCTCATCCGCCGTTAATCGATAGACTGTAATAGCCTGGTTTTCATTGACGATAAGATATAGAAAATTAGGCTAAAAACCCTTTTGATTAATGTGGCGATTTGAATTCATTGATTTATAAAATAAATTTAAAACATGTTGAAATGACTCTCTGGTTACTTGTAACAAAAATTCTTTTTGTTTGGGATCTTTTGTAAGCACATTATTATAATCAGTGAGCAATTTGATGGCCCGTTCATAAGAGTCATTTACGACCTTGATGTTGTGAAGAATTTTGTCAGCTTGAATGAAGAATATTGATGATTCTTTCAGTCCTTCACAGATGTATTCAAGAAATCCATATTAATATTGAATATTTGACAGAATTTTAGTTTGAGATTAAATTTTTTTATGTTTCTTCGCGGATTCCTTCAGTGTCGGCTTCTTGCAGCAACTTTTCAACAATTTCCTGTTTAGTTTCTAAACTGGCATTTTGTCAAATTTTAGACAATAGTTTCGATTTACAAAATCTAAAATCCACCGTTCTGATTGAATGAATATTTTTAACTATTGCATCCCAATTGGATTCCAAAACAGTGTCTTCAAATTAAACAATTTTGTAAAATTCGCACAAATGGACGTAATATTTGGTATATTGGTTTTTAAAAGCGCTGTCGCAGGATCTTGAAACAATTAAGATCTGAGACAATTTTAAAGCTTTGTAAATCGATATCAATATTCAAAATTTGGCAAATTTAGGATTTTAAACATTCTCTTGGGAAGTGTAATTTGAGGCCAACGCTCAAATGGTTATCAAAATGGAATTCTGCGACTACAAAAACCCCTGCGTTAGGCTCTCTCAAGTTTAGCTCGTTGGATTTTATGCCTCGTTCGCATAGGTGAAAATTATTCATTTCAAGAGAATTTTTGAGCATAGCGAACTTACCTCTTGAGAAAGTTGTAACTTTCTGAATGGGAGCTCCAGCTTTTCATTTCTCATTTTGCATAATAGCGAGAGGTACTTTCCAACAGTGAATTATGCAGATTTTTGAGAATCATTCGTGTTAATTGGAGATTTTCAACAGTGATTTTATCTCCTCCTCACGATTTACCAAGAAAGAAGTCCAAGAAGTAATAATTTTGTGTTATTTGGAAAGTAATTGCCTTTGCATCCCCTTACTCTGTTGTCCCCTCAAGCAGGACAAAATATGCATGAATTTTAGAGCAGTTGTGGAATATTAAAATACAATACCTTTATACGAAATTTAAACTTTCCGTGAATTTTGATCGGGTTCAAACCTAAAAAGCTCATACTAAGTTGCTAACATTGAAGTATTTCTGTACAAGTAAGCTTGGTTGTAATTTACGAAATTAGTATATTGGGTCTTTTGTTGAAGAAAAAATATCGTTTTCCTTTGAATTGTAAAACTATACATAGATCGAATAGATCGAATTATTATTTTTTTATTTGTACATTTATTGAGGAGAAAATGTTGATGTAGGTAGGTATAAGATACTATACTACAGATACAAAAGAAAGGATGATGAAATATCCTTTTTGATAAAATATACCTATGCAAATTTATTGTCAGAAAGGAAATGTAAATGTATAAAATGAAATCGTGAACCACATAAAAAGGGAATCGTATATCTTTAGGCGATAATCTTTGATCTGCGATAACGTTATAAAAGTAGAAAAAAATTGTTCCATTTCATCTACGAATATGTCATTGAAATATCTATATGTATTCTACATGCACGTTCTAATGGAAATATTTCGTCAAAATATATCTACATACTGCTTAGTACATAACATACTTAGTTATCAGTCATCACGATAAAATACCTACATGAAATCAACCGAATAAAGAATAAGGAAAACTAAGCGAAACGAAACGCGAATGAAAACAAAGGACGAAAAATAAATTAATTTTCTTCGAAATAAAATATCCAACTCTAGTCTGGTATGTAGGTAACCTAAGTACCTGGATGTACGTAAAATACGTAGGTAAGGTTGAAAGGTATTCAAATCTACTCGAAAGAAAGGTCAAAAATAAACCTCGCGTTCAACTCTTCGAACTGATTAAAGAAATTCAAATTGCATTTTGTTGGTCACATTTTATAATGAGAAAAATTTCTAAATTATTAATATTAATCGATTCGTAATAATGTGGAAGTGTCATGCAATCGGTCCCATAAATTGTCGTGAATTTGAACTAGATATTGTTTCTTTGGGTTTAAGCTTTTGAAAAAGTAATACTTTGTTGTGTACTTCCAAGGAAAAATTTTTCACCGACATGAACTCTTTTCTTTTCCACTTACTGATCGTACGCGATATTTGATTAAATTTAACGTTCAGGTATTTTTTTTCCTTTTTTTATATATTTTTTATTTTATTTTTGAAGTTGTGAGAAAAAAGCCGGGGATAAGTTGTTGAGGAAAAAATCGAGAAAGAAATAAAAAAAAAAAAAAAAAAACGAAAGGGTACGCGTTTATTAGCTAAATTCACGCAATTTTAAAAAGTGCCTACGCTGTGTTTGTGTATGTTACAAAAACGTGAAAATAAAAATGGAACGAAAATTGGTTAATTTAATCTAAATGAAACGCGATAATTCGGCAACAAGTAAGTAGATGGGTAGTAGAAAGGTAGGTCTAAGTATCTTGCTATTTCTTTTCAAACACATACTACATTACGTACCTACGTTGGGCATAGTTCGCATACATGTATTATGAACTGAAACTTCATTAACCTCTTTTTACTCCTTACCCATTTGCAATCTGCGATATGCCTTTAGTTTTCTCGAAAGAAAAAAGAAATAATACGCCATTTATTGTTTACGTAATAATGGTTTATTCTTTTGTAAAACCATATTACTAAATCGATGTTTTTCGCTATAATGAACCGAAGTCATTTATCCAATCAATTTTTATTTTTCAATTTGTAGGTATCCCAGCGCCTCGATACTATAAAAGCATGTAAAATTTTCTGTCTGATATTTTCCCTACAAATTGCCTTGGACAGAGGTACTTGTATTTTTATTGTAAGTACGTTTCGTATTCGTAGAAAAATTCGAATAGTCTGGCTTTAATTGTGAAGAAAAACTGTGGCCCAGGGAAGCGAGAAGAGAAGTGTCTTGTTATTATCTATTTATTTATTAGACTGATTTTTATTAATTTTTATCAGAGTAATAATTTAGTAACTAGACTGGGGCGAATTTTGATTTTTTCAGAGATCTGCAAACGATAGGGTCATATTATGGTTTTTTCAACTTCTTGAATTGGCTCAAAGTTTAGAAAATGTACCATTGGAAATGATGAGTGAATCTGCCCGGAAGCTGGAATTTGAAACTGATCGAAGGAATTTGGTCCCTATGATCTGAAAACCTGGTAGTAAAAATCTGGCGAAAAATGCAGAAAATTGGACGAAAATCACAAAACAATTGTGAAAAAATGCTGATAATTAACCTATAATATGATAAAAATGATTAAAAATGATTGAAAATTGGGTAAAAATTTGATAAAATTGGATTAAAAATTCAGAAAATTGGTAAAAAAAATGTAAAACTTTTAAAAATGAGGTGAAGACTGGTCTAAAATATGAAAAAAATTGTGAGTAAAAAATTGACAGAAATACGTAAAAAATGAAAAATAGATAAGAATTTCACGGAAAAGTTTTAAAAATTGGGTAAAAATTAGCTTAAAATATGGAAAAAATCCATAAAAATCATTAAGAAATGGGTAAAAAATTAACATAAATACCAAAAAATTGCTAAAAAATTGATTAAAAATCACGAAAAGATTTTAAAAAATAGGTTAAAAATTGGGTAGAAATTTGACAGAAATGGTTTAAAAATACAGAAAATTAATCTAAAAACAAGAAAAACCATTGAAAACTGTTCTAAAATACGAAAAAATCGTTTAGAAATATCAAAAATTGGGTACAAAATTGGGTAAAAAATTGAAAAAAAAAGGTGAAAAATGGAAAAATTGGTCAAAAAATTAAGAAAAAATCATGAATAATAAGACGTTTGAACGTTAACAAAAAAATGATGAAAATCATAAAAAATTAATTAAAATCGTCGAGAAATAGGTAAAAAATTTACAAAAATATGCAAAAAATGCAAAAAATTGATCGAAAATCACAGAAAACTGTTGAAAATTGGGTAAAAATTAATCAAAAAAATCACGAAAAAATGTTGAAAAATAGGTGAAAATTTACAAAAAATCGTTATAAATCATAGAAAATTGAGTAAAAGTTTGATAAAAAATGAGTGAAATACGCAGAAAATTGTTAAAAAATCACGAAAAAGTGTTGAAAAATAGGTGAAAATTGACCTAAAATATGAAAAAATTGTTGGAAGTCGTTAAAAATTGATCGGAAATCACGAAAAAATGTTGAAAAACATCGTAAAATAACAAAACGTTACTGAAAGTTGGACATAAGTTTGATAAAAATAGGTTAAAAATGCAGAAAATTGATAAACAGACCACCAAAAACTATTGAAAATAAGGCGAAGACTGGTCTAAAATATCAAAAAAATCGTTTAAAATCGTCTAAAATTGAGTAAAAAATTTGCAAAAATATGTAAAAAATTAAAAATAGATAAGAAATTTATGAAAAAATGGTATAAATTGGGTGAAATTGATCTAAAAGTAAGTTGATAAAAGCCATCGAAAATTGCTAAGAAAATTGATGGAATCATTTTTAAAAATGCAGAAAATTGATCAAAAATCACAAAAAAACTCCGCATTTTAATCCATTTTTGTAAAATTTTTACCCATTTTGTTAAGATTTTTTCACGATTTCTGGTCAATATTCACTCATTTTTCAAAATTATTTGTTATTTTTGATCAATTTACCGCATTTTTACGTATTTCTGTTAATTTTTCTTCCATTTTTTGACTATTTTGTATTGATTTTTTTTCTTATTGTTGGTCGATTTTCAGCCAATTTTGAACAAGTTTTCATGATTTTTGATCAATTTTTGACGACTTTTAACGATTTTTTTCACATTTCAGGTTACTTTTCACACCTTTTTCAACATTTTTTCATGATGATTCTTGACCAATTTTCAATTACATTTAACAATTTTTATCATATTTTAGTTCAATTTTCACCCAATGTTCAACAGTTTTTTGCGTTTTGTAATCCATTTTCTGCACTTTTTACTCCATCTTCAATGATTTTGAACAATTTTCCTCATAATTAAGGCTAATTTTCACATCTTTTTCAACATTTTTGCGGGTTTTTATTGATCAAATTTTCTGTATTTTTATTCCATTTTTGTCAAAGTTTTACCAAAATTTCAATAATTTTTAACGATTTGTGGTGAATTTTTTTCCATTTTTCAACATTATTTTTGATGTTTGATTAAATTTATATATTTTTTACACGTTTTTATCGATCTTGTAAGCAATTTTCAATGATTTTAACAATTTTTCTCACGCTTTAAATCAATTTTTACAATTTTTTCAAAATTTTTTCGTGATTTTTGATCAGTTTTCTGCATGGTCTACGGATTTTTGTTAATTTTCGCAGTGCTTTTTGACGATTTAAAATTTATGATCAAAATTTTGAGAACTTGGAAGTTGAATTTTTTAGATTAAAGGTCTACTTTTTGTGATGGATATAAAGGTTGAAAGATATTTGAAAATTTGAAAAAATTACCATGAAGTTACCATTTTATGTGTGTTTTATCCAACCAGTTCTCAAAATATGTGTCGAGTAAAATTTAATGTCTTTGAATCCATATGATGTATGTGCTAGGTAAATTAATTGCACACTTTACTTTTTTATTGCAACGTTGCAAGGAATCCGCAGTAAACGTGGGAATTTTACTAAAAATTATACTTCGTATAAATTTTGAAGTAAGTTCGATTTTTTTTCAAAATTTTTCGACCGTACTTACAATAGTTTATGTTAAAAACTGTGAAAAAGCTTATGTTAACCTTAACTTGTTTGCAATTTTCTACTACAATATTTGTTATTAAGCCTTTTGAAAATTGACGAAACGCAAAAAAAAAAAATTGATCAACCCTATTGAAGCCTAAAATTCTGTACCTGTGATAAATTTACTTTTTAAAAAAATACTTCAACTTGTTCAGAATACGCACACGTAGCAGACCTTGATCAGTTATCGACGACAAAAGTCTCTAGGGGGTACTAAGTGTACTAATACCTTTCGGTGGTTTTGTCGCACGTGGCTCAAACTTGGTCACCTTTATAACAAAATTTTCGAATATTTGCTCGATAGATATGTACCATGTACTGAAATCTACTTCAATTCAATCCGCATTTTTTTTTCTCATTTAAGCGTGCAATAAAATGAGGGAAAAGAAGCAAATTTTCGCGTTTTTCTTTCTTTCTTTTTTTCATTCATTTCAACTCTCTCCATTTTACGAATTCTTTTTTTCTTTCATTGCCAAGTGTCATCGGCAGAAGCTGCGAAACGTTTATAATTAACGCGTTTGTAAATGAAAAATCAACTTTTAATTTGCATTTTTTCGAATTGCGCTGATTTCTTTTTCTTTTTTACACTCCCCTTTGGTTTTTGCTACTCGCTAGCGTCGCGTTCAGCTCGAAGACTGAAATGTAATTATAATTTGGCCCGATTTTTGGAATTTGTTTTATCGCGACAATATTCGGTTTGGTGTGGTTTTGTGTTAATGAATTCGGCGACCGATGAGAATTCACAAATTTAATGTGTTTACAGGGCGCTGACGTGACGTTGAGTTGGAGGCCAAAGCGAATGCACGTGCCCTGTTGGATAATACGATGACATTGAAGTTTCGCCTATTCTGTCATCGATTATGTGGTAAGTGTTTACGATAATTGCTGCAGTATGGATTTAAATTGAGCCATGGTTGATAAATTATTCTCATCAAAGGGGTGTGAATAGCGTCACATAATGTGGTATCCTATTTTGCGAAAATTTATTCCACCGAAATTTCCACCAGATGAGATGCTGTTGGTAGGACTAGCGGTGAAGCGAAATATTTCTCTTGGAATTTTAGTTTTCGTATGTAAGTATATGTATGTATGTTCTTTTATTTTTTTAATCATTGGACTACAATTTATTTGCCATGGTTATAATTATAATAGGTGTATTTAGAGTTATTATTTAATTACACTATCTACGTATGTACATATACGTACATGTACATATGCACATGTAAAGTCCATTAAATATATGTTCGCTGTGAATACTCGTCAAACAAAGCATTTCATGAATAATTTTAAAAATCGGAAAGTTCGTAATTTCTAGCTTTTTTTTTTTTTAAATTCAGTAACGAA
>FIZR01022207.1:0-10603 GCA_900060175.1 Ferrisia virgata
TAAAAAAAAAAAAAAAAAAAAACACGAAAAAACCATTCTTTAGACACCCTTGAAAAATCATCTATGGGGGATAAAATTGTAAAATTGCGCTTAATCATCTGAAATTAATGTCCTACATTCATTTCAGGAGAGCGCTTTTCAAGAAAAAAATTCCTTCATAATTTTCAGTGTATCGTAAAAAAGCGCAAAATGTGGCATTTTTTGAAAACCCTTGAAATGAGAATTAATGATGAAAACTTCTCGTCAATGATCATTTTGGCTTAAAATGTGCATAATGATTACATTTGTGAAAACAAATTTCAAAAAACTTTTTACATAATTTTTTGAACATTTTTGAATTATAGGTTAATTTGCAAGTTTAAAAAATTGAGTTGAGGGGCTAAAATTTTTACCACATCATTTTGAGGACATTTCGCAGCTATTGTGACACTGCTGTTTGCAGTTTTTCAAAAAAAGCGAAATTCGACCCACCCTAGTTTTTGCGGGACCATGATCATTTTTTTTAAAATTGCGCGTCCGATGCAAGTGCACCTTTCACCCTCCCCTCCCTCCTGCGGGACCTGGTGTTCAGACATTACTTTCAGGGATCACAAAACAAAAAAATCATCCCAGTTTTCTGTATTTTACCTGATCTTTCACCTTTTTGGGCTAGTCATGACGTCATGATATGACTTTTTATGACGTAAGTAATAGATATTATATTTTGTGAGTTAATTTTGCTTATTTTTAGAATTTAGACAAATTATTTTGCTCGTAAGTAGGTCTAGGTACATATACTACATATTTAATTAAAAGTTATTCGATAATCTCATATCGACAGAAAATTCATTCAATACTCAATGTTTGGACGCAAAACAAGTGAAAAAAAAGTGACAAAATTACGCGTATATATTTTATCATGTCGGCGATATCTCCAACTATAGCTTTATCTTTATTTGACTCTTGAAAAATTCTCCCCTCCCATGGTACACCGCGATTGAGCACTATTACGAATATGTGTGTAATTTTCGATAATAATGAGATAGCAATTTCTGGTATTTACTGGTACTAAGTACGTCTTAAAATAGATGTAAGTAATCCTTAATGGTATGTAAATATGTGTATTTTCACACTATTCTAGATGTTCTACGTCATGCGTACGATGTAACAGTGATGATGTAAAATGATAGTTCGATTTCAGTCGGATTCTGTTAAATTTTACGTAAGGATTATTTAAAATTTATACGATATTGGTAGTTATCGAATTACCATATGTGTAAAGCTGAATTATGGATTGGAAGTTGGAATTACGAGTATACTTTCGACAGTTTATCAATCAATAAATTATGCATCTTGGTACCTATTTGAGTGATGATATTTCGTTAATTGACCATTACCTTACGATATACGCGGGCTAACATTGCCTCGTATAAATTATCCGAAGTACCTAGCTACCTATCTACCTATATCCACCTATGTAGTAATTAAGTATTAAATACGTCTGTCCGGTATTATCTAACTAATAACTCGACTATTTTCTAAGGAAACTCATTAATATAAGTTGATTTCAATCATAAAAGTAATCAATCATATTGAATGTGTTTCGAGTTCCTGTATAGTGGGTAAATATTTTCATTTATTGAGTTATATAAATTAGGCTAGTATAGGTAAGTCCGCTGTACAGTTGGTAACGAGTAATAAGAAAAGTGAAAATCTGAATCTGAATTAGTTACCAGTATAGATGAGGATAAAAAATATGAGTTCAGTATGTGTGTAGTATACTTATTTGGTTGAAAATACAACGTATCTATCTAATACCTAGACCTACCTACACCTGGTTATCATATATATAAATTCTTTCCTACTGCCGGCAATACTTCATTCCAGTTTTTAACCAAATTTTCATAATATTATCTCACCTCTTTTAAATATTTCATATCTGCAGTTTTCCTATGTTTACACACCTTACTTAATTAATCCATTTCATAACCTTGCTCCCTTTAGTGCGAAATCTTTTAATCCGGCATCCAAATAAAATGAAAAACAACGGGTACGACTACGAGGAACTTTCCAGCTCTTTTTTGAATTTCATTTTAATCTGCGCATCGTAATTTCATCTTAGCGACCTTGTAGCTTGTAAAGAGCATTAATTACTATCGAAAATAAATTTCATTTGCATTGCGCGAATTTTACGTTTTTCTCGACACTTTGTTTATACGTACGTTAATACGTAATTCGCTGCAACTTGCTCTTGATGAGGTAATTACTTAATCTATATCTTTAATAATACCTCGTACTAAAAAATATCGCCGTTTAACGTTTATCCATCAAAAGCATATGTTGTACGATAAATGTAAATATCGATACTTGTATTTTAATTGTTCTCTTTGATGTTTTGATTTTCTTTTTGTATTAAATTTCCACGTACACGGATTGTTTTTGTAAAGGAAGTAAACTTTCGTTACTAACTATTACTTACGTGAGAAACCGCAAGTACAAAATTTGTTTATAAACATCTTGTATACATTAAGAGCTATTCAGCACTATTTGTATGACAGGATTAATGTACATAATTACGATTATAGAAAATAATTTTCTTGTGAGTAAGCGTCGAGGCGTATGGAAATGAGTACTTGAAAACAATGCTGACGTTTGAATATGAGCACTGTGCAGTGTTTGTCGATGATATGAGATCTTTTTTTATCAACTCTTACAGAGTTTTATTTTATAAATTTAAACATCGTTGTCGCATGCGTTTTTTTTTTTTTTTTTTTTTTTTTTAAAAAAAAAACCACCACCGAGTGTGCCAATTTAATCACGCACTTTTTTTCTGCTATATTTATCGTAACATCAATTTCATCAGTTGGCAGAAGTTTTGAAAATCACACTTTCTACCGGTGTCTGCCAAAATTTAGATCATCGTATATGATTCGTTTAGGGAAGAATGTTTTTTTTTTACTCGGTGGATCTATTACATCACTCATTTGTCAACTAACAAGAGGTACATCTATTGTTGAAGCTTGTAATAGACGTTCAAAATTTATCTCTTCTATTCACCTACTTGAAATTTATAAATGACGAGTCTATGAACTTAACACTACGTGTTGTAAAATTAAGTTTATTTTTCGTTGAAAGTTGTAGGCTTTAAAGTTATCTATCTGATAGAAAATTTTAAAGAATGAATGATCAATTTTCATCCTGATTTTTAAAGGAAAATTCAATTGACTGTAGTTTATCTGCATGGGTATCTAACGGTCAAGCGAGGTAAATGCAAAAGTCAAGCTCTTGGCCCACTAGTCAAGCAAATCACGTGAAATCAAGCTTTATATTTTTTGAAAAAATTTCACCCTCGTTTCGCCCGGAGAAATGCTGTTAATAATTCAGTGAAATTTGTCACGTTTTTGTGAAACGCAGGCATGTTACAGGGTCACTTTTTAAGTAACTTAGTTACTATTTCACATTTTAGTTACCTTTTGTTGCTATTTGCTTAAAAATGTTATTAAAATTTACTTTTTTCTCAATTTGTCTTGAAAAAAAATCAATAATGATTAGAATATTGTAAACAAACTGAATTTAGATCCTTCCAATCCTTCAAAGAAGAACAATAGCCTGATTTTCGTAAAATATTATAATCATTTGAATTGAAACCAAATCAGTGTGAAGGGTGTAGTCGGAGATTAATGCGGCTGAAAAGTCAAAACTCCCAAAAGACACATCTAGGACTTATACTAAATCTACATACAAAGTTTCAACTTTCTAGCTCAATTTGGAGAGGAGTTATGTGAGGAATAAACTTGAAAAATAAGTAATTTCAACTTCCCAGCTCAATTTGGAGGGGAGTTGTGCGAGAAACAAATTTGAAATATAAGAAAATCGACTAAAAAACTACATTTTTGGAGCTGTAAAGAGGTGCAATGAAGCTGAAAAGTCGACACTACCAAAAGATACGTTTATGGCCCCCATTAAGTCTACATATCAAATTTAAATTTCTCAACTCAATTTGGAGAGGAGATAAAGGAGGAACAAACTTTTTTCAATGTTAAAAAGAGGACAAACCCTCATACGGAACAATTTTGTCGATTTGAGTCTATCAGCACCTCCTACTCCAAATTTGTACACGAGTGAATTACGACCCGCGGTCATCCCTTCTCTAAAATATCAAATTGCCCGCTAACCGAAGCCTATTCCATAAATTTGATCAATTTTGGTCAGTATCTATCTATGCAAATAATTTTTTAATGGGGGCAAATTAAAAAAATAAAGTAAATTTCGGGCGGCTAAAAATGGTAGTAATGGTCTTCTAGGACCCCAAAACGAATTTTGTTTACGTCCGCCCCCCTCATCCGTTATAGGTTGATAGATGGGAAACATTCTGGTTTTGATTGACAGTTTGTTCGAGTCATCGAGTCTCATTAAAAAAAATGTTGGTTACTTTTTGGTTACTTTTTTCACTTGAAATTATTACTTAAGTTACTAAAAAAAACTTTAAGAATACGTAACATGCCTGGAAACGCTTTTTTCAGCGCTGACAATCACGATGATTTTCCCTGAAACTTCCCATGGGGGTTTAAAAACTGGAGTTTTAGATAATCGGTTTTTTTTTTTTTCTATTTTTCAGTATGAGTTTTGTGTTGAAGAAAAGAAATTTAGCGTTTTTTTTAGAAATGAAAATGATTTTAGTGAAAAATAAAAAATTAATAGTTTGAGTTTGTATTTTATGTTCGAATGTCTAACCTGATGGGGGTTCAGAATTAAATAAGAGCCATAGAGTGGACTGAAAAAAAAACATGTTTCGGATTTTGACCAAACTTACCGATATGGTTTTGAGTCTGAGTTGAAAACTCATCATACGAAATTTTGTATCCCTAGATCAAAGGGGGGTAATGTCATGAATTTTCAAAGAAGGGTCATTTTTGAAAAAAACATAATTTTTTTTTATTTACATCAACTAAAAATGGAAATTTTTACCTAAATTTTAAGTGTCAATTTTTATCCAGTTTTCAACATTTTTTTCCTGATTTGTGATCAATTTTTTACACATTTTTACACATCTTCATCAAATTATTACTAAATTTTTGATGATGCTTAACGATTGTTTTCATATTTTAGGCCAAATTTCACCCGTTTTTCAGCAATTTTTTCCAATTTTTGATCAAATTTTTGTACTTTTTACCTATTTTTATCAAATTATCACCGGATTTTTGGTATTTTTTTTTAATATTTTACGTCAAATTTTTACCCAATTTTCAATTTTTTTTTTGATTTGTGATCAATTTTTTGCACTTTTTACTCGCTTTTATCAAATTTTTACAAAATGTTCGATGATTTTCAACGATTTTGAAAAATTTACTAATAAGTAAATCGGTTTTATAAGTTGAATAAATTGACTTGATTTCGAATGTTAAATACCGATCATTAAACATTATCCATTTGATGTCCGTTAGAAGACTATTGAGACCATTTTTGGCGATGTCAAATATTTGTTAATAAAGGTAAATTTAAGTTAATACGACAAAAATTTTTTTAATTTATTTTATTGAACGTTTCGACAAACGTTTCAACAAACGTTCTTGTCATTATCAACTCTTAAATTTTTTTTTTTGTCGTATTAACTTAAATTTACCTACATTGCCATGCAAACGACAAAAGCCATATTGTTATCCTCAAATATTTATTATTCTATACATCCACCTTCCCCCTCAAAACTAAAATAACTTATTCGACTCAATACTGACTAAAATCGCTCAAATTCAACCAATTTGGCTCAGTTTAGCTGCGTATTAAATATATATGAGTGGGGATGACCTTGGGTAAAAATTCATTCTTGTCAAAATTTGGGAGAGGGGGTGCTGAATACCAAAAATCGTAAAAATTGTTCCCTTTCATGTCAATAGATAGAGAATCTAAAATTGTATTACATATCCAAAAACCAGTCTCCTAGATCAATTAGGACAGGAGATATGGGAGTTTTCCTCCTTTCTTTTCCTTTGTAAAACCTACTAAATTTATGTTGAAACATTAAGAAATTTACTTTTTTTTTTTTATTGAAAATGCTATTTTTCCCAAAGCTTTGTTCTCGTTTTGCTCGGATATAAATTTTAATTAAATTTTGTAAAGTATTTTCAGAAGATTAAGGGTAGACACTGAAAAAATTTACGCGAAGGATCATGCAAATTCAAACTTAAAATCGTAGAAAGTCAAACTTTTTGCTTCATCAATTTTGCTACACGCCTTGTTTAGAAAATTTATAAATATTGGATCATTTTCGGATATGTCTGAAGGCATTTTTTTCAGTCTTAAAAAATTTACGACTCGATCTTTCTGCTCGGAATCATTCAGGCTTAGGTGTGAAGTGCAATTTGATGGGACATTGTTGGAAAGTAATAATGGTAAAAATCGTCTTCAACATGAACTCGAATAATTCATAATTTAAGAAGGAGCTGAAATTGGATTACAATTGATAAACTCTTCTTTCTTGAGTTAAACGATACAAAATCAAAAGTTCTCATAACGTATCTAGAAGTCAACGTTCTACTTAAAGCAATTATGAATGAAGAAAACAGGTTTTCCAAATTTATTGACCTTGAAGACTCAATTGAGTACGGTAAATCTCTCTCTATTCGGTTCTCGTAATCGTAATTGACATTTTAATGTTTAAAGTTAAGGGTATTTGATGTTTTTTCATATCTCCCCTTCCGTCAATTTTAATTTTTTTAACCTTTTTTAAGTCTGCAATTCTTGAATTTCATCGTTACAATCTCATTACAAAAAAAAAAACATTCAAAATTCAGAACACAGCATGCTGCAAAAACTCGCATATATTTTTTTCGATGGTTTCGCCGAAGACATAACTGTTACAATAATATCGGCCGTAATTTTGAATGGATTTTTTTTTCTCTTTCATTATGAAATTCTCTGAATCTTATAATATTGTAAGCTCTGGACGATTGCCAGTTGGTCACCCGATCTACTCAACCACTGTTTCTGCGTAAATAATTAAAACTAAACTCGTAAAATAAATTGCAGCGGTATAAGATTGAATTACCATACTCAAAGAAATGTGAACAACGAAATTTCATTCAGATAAAGGTGTATACCTACAATTTCGTTCGTAACATTTCACCAAGTGATCCTCGTTTGTTATTTCGTTTGTATTATTGTTTACCGTGTAATAAGTACCTATGCGTCCTTTGATACAGCTATGGCTACCAACTTACCTAGTACCTACATTATTTTGTCAATTATTCAATGATTTCAGCTTCCATGTTTGAAATTTCAAATAGGTACGTCTGCTCTTATTTTTTTTTTTACCTTTTATTTGCAAAATGAAAATGCTTTGCGTAATCTTTAGTTGAAAATGGTCGAGAAAAAGTTAGTCGATTTTTTTAATAACGTTGTGTACCTACAGAGCCAGGTTATTTGTTGAATTATGTAAACTGCCGTTAATTTTTTAAAGGAATTTCTTTCCTACATTCGTTGCTGAATATAGAGAAGTTAGCTTGAAAATGGAGCGTTTTTTGTTCATTGAATATTCATCAAGCTGTGTAGTATTATACATCGGATGTCAACTGATCCGGTAGACGTAAAAAATTAAAAAAAAAATTCGGTTTGCGAAATTAAATCGTTCGCCAAAGTGATGCACGAAGCTATAATGGAAAAAAAACTTACCTCTCGGATGAAAATTTTCTTCTTTTGTATTTGTCTGCTACAGATAAGTATACCTATAACGGAAAATTTCATTTTCTTCGAATGTTTGTTTGATTTTCATTCGATTGGATTACAACTTTTATTCATGAAATAACTTCAGTCGATTAGGAAAAAAAAATTCAACGCCTTGAAATAATTCTTTTTTTTTTTTTAAACGAGTAATAAGTTTTGAAAATATTTCCGTAGATGGGCTGTAAGGCTGTATATAGGTTTATGGAATTATAAAATTTTTATTCTGTCTGAAAATTGAAAATGGTGTAGTGTTTAAATTTTTCTCAACTTTTATCTTTTTAGGGTTTTTTTTTTTTTATTTGCCTAATGTGAATTTCAAACAATACGAAGACGTGTCATTTTCAATATTATATTGCGCGCAAAATTTCTGGGTATTATTTTACTGGTGCGCGGTATTCTGAGCATAAATCGTGATTACGTTTTATTTACTGAAGCACAGCTGTGTGCTTGAATAGATATAGAGAACCGAAAGTTGTACTAAAGCTAAAAAAGTCTTCAGCATTGTTGCCGTAATGGAAAGGCGTAGTACTTGGCGTATATGTTATTTTGCAAAAGCGATTCGTATATTTATATACGTAGAGGTACGAATAGAAAAAGGAGAATTGGGAGCCATGCGAGTGTACAAAGTACCGCTGATGTACTCGTAATTTTTACGCATCATTATATCAGCATGTTTTTCATTTCTCACTGGGGTTTTTTCCGCGAGCGTAGCTGTTTTTCAGGTCAACGATCTCAAATATGTTGCATATAAACGGTTACTTACCTAATACCTATACCTTTTCCCGGATGATAAAATTAAGTACATATTAATGTAGTACCCGGAATTGCCCATTACATGTTTGACCACGATGATCAAACAAAAACTATTGTATCGCAATGATTTTGGTTGTTGTCATCTTCGGCGCGACGACTTCAACAAATGACTTTTTAAAACCGCGTGAAATTCTATGCTCATCATATCTTCTATGGATATGGTATAAAAGTAGTTAGTAATTCTTTTTTTACGAATACAACTGTAATGGAAAAACAATGTAAGCTTAGGTTTACCGAGATCCATGGTAGCAATGAGGCAGTATAGTATTCCGAGTTATTTTTCTTAATTTTCTTTGCATTAAAAATACGTAATTTGTAATTGGATATGTGTTGTAAGAATTATCCAATGTTTAATATTTTTCAAGATTTATTTCAATCTCTTGCTGATTTTAACCGCTGTGATTTGTATACAGAATTTATTTCAAGTAAACAATGACCAAAAAATTTTAATTTCACGTTTTCCGAATTTCTTTCACTCAACAATTTCGAGTAAACACAAAGTGTGAAAAGTAAAATTTTGTCTAATTTTTTTCACGGTTTCCCCTCATTAATCAGCGATTTGGACTGTTCTGAGGTGTGTTTATGCCTTTTCTTCATGTTTTGCACTGAACCATTTTTAGCTCCATTTGTAACTTTTTTCACATTGTACTTATTGTGACCATTTCATGTTGTACTCAGCAGTTATTGCAATTGAAGATAAATGAGATGACTTCTCACAATTATTTTTATCTCTTTTATTGCCGACTTCGGGCTCTTCAATGAGCATTTTACGATATAAAAAATGCCACTTGAAATAAGTAACGTGGATAATTTTTTTTTAATTTAAATCATCACACTACCTCAGAGCTAAATTTGAATTTTTGATGCACACAAATACCTACTAAAGCGAAGAGAACATTTTTGCGAAAAAAGAGATTTTCAATCATCAAAAATTATATTTTTGGAAGCATCCATCATACGCCTATCGAATGGAGGGAGGGGTAGAGTAGAGTAAGAGGATGAGATTACCCCTCCTCCTTTGGTTGGTAAATTAAAAAAAATTAGTTGGTGTATTTAAAACCTCTTCTACCCCCTCCCCCTTTAATACATTGCTTTGGAAGACCGCTGGTATCTATTTAAGTAATTTACACAATTTTTCAGACTTGATAATGCAATTTTCTGGTAAAATTTAATTTTTTGAGAATTGAGAGGGGTCCTGGCTTAAACTTAAATCTTTTCTACGTTTCGATTGAAGCAGCCAGGATTATCTTGAAAAACCAGATAAAAAATTTTTGGTACCCCGATGAGCCAGTTCAGTCCGCTAATCTTCTAAAGAAGATCATAATGCTTTTTGGTTTCAACGTTTGAGACCTTGAACAATAAAATGAATTTGAATTTTAGTGATTTTGTGTTAATTTTAATCTTATGAATTTCCAAGCGTGTTTGCTAGAGCTAGTAGGCTGAATTTTGCTTTTTTTTGGAAATCTACAAACGGTGAGGTCACAGTAGTTACAAAATGATCTTAAAAGGATGTGGTAAAAATTTCAGTCCTATAATTCAATTTTTCAAATTTTCAAAACTCGCTTAAAATGCATAAATTTTTAAAAAGTTGAATAAAATATTTTTTTGTGGTTTTTCTTTCTTACAAAAATGAAATTATCATACATATTTGAACCCAAAATGATAATTAGCGACAAGTTTTCATCATTACCACTCAGTACGTCACTTTTTACGTTTTTTCACAATTTTCTGGAAAACAACAAAGAAATTCTTGTTGGAAACACGCCACCTGAAATGGATGTTGGACATAAATTCCAGATGATCAGGTGTAATATTTTAATTTCATCCCTCACTCGTGATTTTTCAGCATCACTCGAAACCCGTCTTTTTCCAAACTCTATTACAAGGAACGTATTTCATCTATTTTGGACTCTCAAAGGCAATTATTCATTTTTTTCTCTGTTTTTGATCTATTTTTACTGTATTTTTGTATGCTGAAGTACATGGACAAAAGTAAATTTACTGAAAAAAAATTTTTAATAATGTGAAAAAATTCATTAAAAAAAAAAAAAAAAAAAAACACGAAAAAACCATTCTTTAGACACCCTTGAAA